>VMBQ01013118.1:5200-17714 GCA_007657795.1 Dreissena rostriformis
TTTTGTAAAGATAAAAAAAAAAAATATTACATTTTTTTTTTGTCTGTTGGTTGTGTGTGGAATTGTTTGTTTTCTTTTTACTTGATGGTCAATTTAATTAAAATTAATATAATTAAATGTGAATAATACACATTTCACATTTTGTGTTATGTTGGCTACTGCGTCATAAACATATTATCTTTGAAATACTTTAGTCTTTATAGTAATATATATTTACATCAAAATGGATTGAATATAGAGCTAGTAAAATTATAGTTATTTATCTGATGTGTCTATTATTACTTGGTTAATTAGAACTGCTGGAAATATTAAGATACACAAAAGAAATAGTATGTGTACTACAGTGGTATACTGCAATAATGTGATACACATATATGTGTGTTGTAACGCCCTACACGCAAACCCTTGTGTCCGAATCTCTCCACTTCTCCCTAAAGTCTCCTCACTTCTCCCTAAATCAGTGTCAGGGAGAAGTCACTTCTCCCAAAAATTGGAGTCAAGCTTGACCCCTGAAACTACATATGTGTTCAGAGTCTTTATGAACATTCACTGACCAATACTTATAACTGTGACCAGCATTTGAGCAATATTATGCCCCCTTTTGTACTTAAAGGGACTTGTTAACAGATTTTGACATGTTTTGAAGTTTTCCATTAAGTGCTTTCAATTGATAAATATTAACATCACAACTAAAGAGCTACAATATAAAAACAAGAATACAAGTAAAAAAAAGAAAAAAAAGTTAACCACACCAGGGTTTGAACCACTGACCCATGGAGTAAAAGCCAAGCGCGGAAACCATTCAACAGTCTTCACATGTGTATGTGTGTAATTCAGAATTGGGTCGTTGTTGAGTCTTAACGACTACATTATGTGCAGACCTGACCATCCGTCTTCACATGGGTTGCTTATTTTATACTTCGTATAACTATCCACGTGGTGTTACAAAATATAACGATAACACAAGAAATCAATATTTTTAGATCGTATCCGTCTGAGACGCTTTATAATTTTATCAATTTCTAACAATGATTTTTCGTAAACGAAAGTGTATTTTCAGTATAAGTCTGCGGCATTAGTGTTATTTCGCACACTGATGTACATTGTTCATTTATTGCTTGAATCTATGACAAAAAGTTGAAAAATTCTCATTTTGATAAACCATGAATAAGTCCCTTTAAGTCAGGAAACAGTGTGCATGCAAGATGAAATGTAGGTTAAGGTTAATTGACCATTATTGGTGTCTGCCTTGTTCAACATTTATTTTACTGCCTTATTTTTTCATCTATTGGCCCATTTCTGTGTGTCTGTCACTTCTCAGACTGCTATATTGCCGATTTTCAAGAAAACTCATGAGCCTCACTCTGTGAAAAGGTGGTTTAATGCATGTGTGTAAAGTGTCGTCCCAGATTAGCGTGTGCAATCGGCACAGGCTAATCAGGGACACCACTTTCCGCTTTTATGATATTTTTCATTTTAGGAAAATCTCTTCTTAGCAAAAATCCATTTAGGCGGAAAAGTCATCTCTGATTAGCCTGTGCAGACTGCACAGGCTAATCTGGGACGATATTTTACACATATGCATTTAACCCACTTCTCACAGAGCATGGCTCACATATATTCTTCAAAGAGTCTTCGAACAATATGAAATAAATAACAGTACAGCATTAAAATTTAGATGCAAATTATCTCTTTTGTATTTGTGTTGCTTCGTAAAAATAACTTGCAACAACGAGGTTTTGTGTTGAATTTCGCTGGGGGAAAATACTATTCTGGTTTCACTCTACAGGCTTTGTGATATGAATAATTTATTGTTTATTGTTTTGTTTTTTTTAATCTTTCAAATAGAAAGTTCTTTTTGTGAATAATGTTCCAGAACAACAAATTTATCAAATTTAATGACTTTCAGAAATGCCTGGATGTAAAGATAGCAAACAATTCATCTGTTATTTTGAAAGCAGATGTTAAAAGTTGTAAGTTCTCATACTCGAAGAGAAATTTCCGACACATTGTTACCAGTAAATAGGTTTCTAAAATTGAATCGAAATAGCTAAAAATCAATTCTGACTTCAAGTCTTTTTATTGCTACTCTATGTAGGTTTTCAATCTTTCAATATTGTTAAGAGTTTATTGCTACTCTCTGACGGTTTTCAATTTTACAATATTGTAAAGAAAACAATAATTTAAAAGGGCTGTCAGCTGTATAAAACTGAAATTTACTTGAATTATGGGTCTTACTCAAGTAATCCATGTGTTTTCCAATTGTATTGGCCTGATGGCCTTGACATTAACTTTTTTGACAGGTTTCCCGGAGGGAACCCTACTTGCAACTTTTGGTGACCCTCACCCAAACTAGGGTTCCCCCCTGTTTCGATGCACAGCGTAAGGGGAAATAAGTACAAGAAGCATACTAGTACACATTTTTATTTCCAATATTAAATTCAGTTGCCATTTAAAATAGACCCATTAAAAGCTTATAAGCCGTGTTTTGTAAACTTTGGATATCATGTGATTGTCTTTCATCAACTTCATCATCATCAAATGGCCCCTCATTGTCATATTTCTGGCGAATCGTGCATACCATAGTTTTTTTTCTTCATCATAGGACAACCAAGACCAGATTTTTGCCCAATCATTCATCTTGAAATTGCCGATTTCATTTTTTAGTTGTTCGCGCTATCGGACAACTAATGTAGAGGGAGTTTTGCAATTCAGTATGCTGCTTAACTACGCCAGGAACGATAATCACCTCATCTGCCTGTTTATACAGGTACACTGAACAGATCTTGCGGATTGTCTTCTCTTTTAACCCGCTGTTTACATTTAAATCACTTAGTGGTTTATCCAGTGTGTATGTAATAAATAGTGTTTAACAGCTTGTGCGACGACATTGGAGAGTTTATCATTGAAATCTGTACATATTGGCTGCTTTCAGGGAAAACAGGGCTTAATGCATGTCAAATAAGATTAGCCTCTGCACACTGATTAGCCTGTGCAATGCTCACATTTTGTCTTAGAAGTTATCTCTATAACATAAATATGAGGATAAACAGTGCACACACATCTTGACCTGTGCTTTAAGACACACTCTTTATAAATTTGAATGGGTTGTGTCCATTTCAAACTTGCGAAATAAAAAGCTATAACGCTATTTTGAAAAATGAGTTGCGTCTAAGATTATGCAATAGCGAAAAACTTCAGTACCTTCAGCGCTTTGATCTTTCTCGTAAGACCTTCGCGTTTCTAACAGCTTTGCATTCGTTTTTGGTTTTTTAGGTGCGGGCTCTTTTACACCCTCGAGGTATCTCCACATTTTTGTTCAAATTATCAATTTTATAACCAATTTTTTGTTGTTGTTGTGCGGTCGCGAAAACCGTTTTAGTAATTGACCACGAGTAACTTCCCTTCCCTTCGCTTATCGGAATACGGCATTTACCACATAGTAACTTGTCCGAGATATTAAAGATACACTACTTAACGTTTCGGAAGTTCTTCTTATAAACACGGCAAGAAATAAAAGATAATTACGCGGATTCAAATGGTCAATCAATACGAAGTGGTTCTATAAATTTAGGGTTCCCAGCGGATCACCCAGCTTGAAAGAACTTGTGACCCTCCCCAAAATCTGGTGTCCTCGGGTTCCCGGGACACCGTAAGTGTCGAGGCCTGGCCTGTTTGAAAAACAAAAAACGGCCGTGTTATGAGAACAGGCAGGGTGAAATATTTGTAATTATTTTACAATTTCCTTTAATAATTATCTATAGATGAGATGTAGTGTTGCAAACAAAAAGCAGGTACCAATGCCCACGGTTTAATTCACAATTCAAGGTAAAAGGTCAAATTAATTTAATAAGTCCTTGTCACTTTGGTCGAAGCATAACTTTGTCCAACATGGATTGATTTTCAAATAACACGTGCAAGAAAGAGGTCACTTGTTCTTAGGTGAAGGTCACATATCAAGGTCAGATGTCAAAAAATTGTTTTAAGCGAATTACAGATTTTAAATAACTTTGCTGCAGTTACAAGTATACTGAGTGGCACACACTGGAGCCAAGTCCCCAGGTCAAAGGTCAAGATCACAATTTAGGGACCAAGGTAAAATAAGATAAATCAATTGAGACTTTGTCAAATCTAATCCTAAAATATGTTTTTTTGTGTCAATGGCACTATTTTATAAGCATACACATTTATTTGTAGTCCATTAAAGGTGTCTGTTGCTGATATAAAAGCGAACAGCTATTATTTATTGAAATCGAATACCAATCAATAGTTTGTGCTTATCTCAAACGTGTTTTTAAAGTATATTAAATGGACATCAGTTGCGGCTGTTTTTAGCTCCACTGGAAAGAGGCCAGCGGGGCTTATGTCATGGTCCTGTGTCTGTCGTGCGTGCGTGCATGCGTCCGTGCGTTAACTTTTTCTTTAAACATCTTCTCCTAAACTAAAAGTCCAATTCTGATAAAACTTCTCACAAATGTTCCTGGGGTGAACCTCTTTCAAATTTGTTCAAATTATGCCCCTGGGGTCAAATTTGTTCAAATTATGCCCCTGGGGTCAAATTTGACCCCGCCCCAGGGGTCAATAAATTGAACATATGCTTATATAAGGCCTATTTTGTGCAAACTTTAAAAAAAATCTTGTCCATAACAGTATGGCATATGGCTACCAAATTTGGTATGTAGTGACATCTAATAGTCCTCTACCAAGTTTGTTCAAATTAAGCCCCTGGGATCAAATTTAACCGTTCCCCAGGGGTCACAAAATTGAACATATGCTTATATTGGGCCTATTTTGTGCAAACTTTAAAAATCTTCTTTTCCATAACCATTGGTCCTTTTTCTACCAAATTTGGTATGTATTACCAAGGTTTTTTCAAATTATGCTCCTGGGGTCAAATTTGACCCTGCCCCGGGGGTCACAAAAATGAACATATGCTTATATAAAGCCTATTTTGTGCAAACTTTAAAAATCTTCTTGTCCATAACCGTAGGGCCTAGGGCTACCAAATTCGGTATGTAGTGACATCTAATAGTTCTCTACTTAGTTTGTTCAAATTATGCCCCTGGGGTCAAATTTGACCCTGCCCCGGGGGTCACAAAAATGAACATACGCTTAAATAAGGCCTATTTTGTGCAAACTTTAAAAATCTTCTTGTCCATAACCATTGGGCCTATTTCTACCAAATTTGGTATGTATTAAAATCTTAAAGTTCTCTACCAAGTTTTTTCAAATTATGCCCCTGGGGTCAAATTTGACCCTGCCCCGGGGGTCACAAAAATGAACATATGCTTAAATAAGGCCTATTTTGTGCAAACTTTAAAAATCTTCTTGTTCATAATTATAGAGCCTAGGGCTACTAAATTTGGTATGTAGTGACATCTAATAGTCCTCTACCAAATTTGTTCAAATTATTCCCCTGGGCTCAAATTTGACCCTGCCCCGGGGGTCACAAAACTGAACATATGCTTATATAAAGCCTCTTTTGTGCAAACTTTAAAAATCTTCCTGTCCATAACCATTGGGCCTAGGGCTACCAAATTTGGTATGTAGTGACATCTTATAGTTCTCTACCAAGTTTGTTCAAATTATGCCCCTGGGGCCAAATTTATCCCTTGAAGGCTCCCATTAAAAAGTTGTTCAAGAAAATTTGATTCGTCAAAAAACATGGCCACAGGAAGTCGTTGAACTTTGCATGTTTATGCGTTTTTGCTATTTATTCATTATGGGATGAATAAACTATTTTCTTCTCAAACTAAAAGTTTATCAAAATACACTTGGAATAACTTTTTAATTATAAGAGATAAATGCATACATGTCGAGCGTGAAAGGTAGACCAACATGTTAACTATCCATAAATGTTAACCCTTTACCAAACGACACATTTTGGACTGCCCCAAATTGAAAGAGATTGCAGACGAGAAATAATATTGTAAAGGACTATTTATAAATTGGCTGGGTGGGGTAGAAATCATTGTGATAAAAGGAGAAATTGCTCATCATGAGCAATTTCTCCTTTTTGAAACCGGAAGTCCTGTTTTCAAAACGAAAACAAACTCTTCAGAAGGAGTTATGGTCTATTGGAAGGTCGAGAATGGCATTTGGTACTTAATCATCCCATATCTACAAAGAAATTAAATTTATAAGCTTTTTTTGCCGTTAATATGATAACCCATCAGTTCAAAAGCACGATCGAAAACATTTCTGCATATGCGCAGAGCAGTCTAAGACGTTGTTTACATAATTAGTTCCAAGGTCACAACAACAACAACAACAACAAACCTACATGCATGCATGGGAATCAAGTCTTTTTGCGTCCGTTTGTAGACATTATCTTTCAAAGTTAGGTCAAGCTAATTGTTTGTCATGATATCTCTTTAAACCTCACGCCATATGCAAGTAGTGTTGCCATGATCGCAACATCTTGATGAATTATAATTCAATTTTTTGTCTCATAAACATTTACTTTGTTTAACAAACAACCTCTACAAAGTTATCATTCCTACTGCCTTTCGGCACCTCATGAACCTGAAAAACTCGTAACTTTATGTTTCCTCAGGCAAATATCTTCTTTGTACAATAAACAATTTCTTCACCACGTTAACAATCCTGCTACACTCACTAATGCCTCAAGAATGAAGTAAAGTTCAGGTGATCTACGTCATTAGGTATTTTGCATATGTCATGAACTATATAAGTAACAGAAACTTTGAAACCTACAAACACTTTTTGGAATTTTGGAAAAAGATTCATGATTGAATGAAGGAACTTTCATTAATATTGTAGAACATGCATAGATTTGATCTTCAGCATCTAAAAATATGTGAAATAGAAAGAACGACAATATCTTTTGGAGAGATAAATGTACCTACGTTATAAGCAAAGGACCTGTGCAACAATTCCCGGGCTTTTTCTGTTTAGTTAACACCGTAGTAACGTTTTCCATATATAAAAATGCTCACCCTTCCATATTTAAGCGCCCAGTGGGACGAGGGATAGAAAGAGAAAGTCACATGCTTGAGTACATTTCAACCCATGCGCATTGCACGCTTTTTTCGCATAAAAAAAACAGTGGAGCGATAGAGGGCCATCATGGCCCTCTTGTTTACATTTCTTACAATTCAGCCCTTCTTTACCGCAAATCAAAGTGTTTCACACAAGTTTTGATAATTCTTTTGAAATTGTCTTTTGACAGTATGTTCCGGTAGTTTTGGTTATACTTGCTTATACCTCTGAGGAAAATTTGATAAATTACATGTGATATAACATTCTTGATACCGTAGATGATCTTCTGATATAAATTTGATAGCCTATTGATTGGGTATATGATATGAAACAGCTGCCATGGGGGNGAAGGTGGGCACAGGTGTATTTTCAGATGTGTTATTTCTCCACCATACACATGCTTGAATTAATAACAAAAAAAGCAACACAAAATCATGGCTTCATATTTGGTGTACAAATTCTGCCAGTGTTAAACGCAACAAGCAGCCATGGGCTGTTTTTCTGAAAGTTTTGTTGGAATAATTTGATAGAAATAATACTTATATATTATTATTTAATGGCTTTCGTGATATTTGGTGAACATTATAGGTAGAAAATACATAAGAGATTGCTGTGGCGTAGTAGATATGATGTCCACCTAGCGACCAAGAGTTCCCACTGTGGGAGCGTTCTTTAGATCTCCCCAAAAGACACCCAAGTACTGGTTCTTAGTATACCCAGGAAACGTACTCGAGAGTTTTTCAATAAGCCCAAGGCTTTCAATGCAATCAAGCTTAAATAAACAGGTTTCAACTAAAATACATACAAATGCATACACATTAAATAATACCGGTACCAGGGAAATTTATCAAATGAATTTAAAATGGGTCTTTGACAATATAATGTAAATAAAAAATTGTATCATTATATAACTCTTTCAGTGCTGGAACCGAATTTTGAAAGCCTTTGCAAACAGTTTGGATCCAGATGCTATTCTGATAGTATTCTTTGAAAAAAAAATCGAAGGAAATGCTTATTTTAGAAATTCAGCAGACGACATTTTAGCAGACGACAAATTTCCCAGCATGCAAAGTGATAACCATTACAGGTGGATGAAATATGAAGGATGAGCAGGAACTGTTGTAAGTGATATACCAGTACACAGTTAAAAAAAAATGTGCTTTATATTTTACAGCCTGTGTCTTTTGGATTGGGAAAATAATGTGATAAACCATTAAATTGGGAAAAATGAAACATTATTTATATGATTTTAAATAACAGTATTCATATAATTGCATGTTTAACTGCATTTTAAAATTAATATTATAAAGTGCTACAGAATAATGTCGCTGTATAATTAACTCAATAAACCAATTATTGAGTTCATTTGAAAAGTTTGGCATCTTTTTTTAGGAAATTTTGGTCAGATTTTTTGGGGAACATGCAACCCATGCGAAAGACGAAAAAATCTTGTCGGACACGAGGTCCAATAACTTTTAAAACTTATCGGACCTCACCATATTTTATCGGACCTCGTTTTTCTTTAACCAAAGAATAGAAAATACCTTTTGTAGAGTTTATTTTTATTATAATGACATGTCGTCTATGTCACGAAACAAGGTGCAATATTTGACTGGTTCAAAGAATCGCGCTTGGAGTTTGTTACGTCACCAGCAAAGACAGCCAGTTCGACTGGTTGGTAAAATTTATTTTAAAGTTTTTAAAGTTAAATAATCTATCCAAGTAAAATAAACATAAACTTGTCCATATTTGTTTTCACATACTCCTAGTTTCGTGTTCATTTGTATCAAAGTTTTACATATTGTTGTTTTGTGTGTGTCCGACACGAGGTCCGACAATTTCGGAAATATTATCGGACCTCATCAAATTTTGTCGGATTTGTCCGAGGTCCGACGTCTTTCCCATGGGTTGGAACATGTTTGTTTTTGCCATTGGGAAACAGCCTGTAAGAGGCTGGAATTTGGGGCCAAAAATCACTGGTACATTAAGCAGATCTGGGCCCATATTCATACTGCTTCATTAAAAGCATATTCTATGTCCCTGTTAATTTCTAGTATAGGTATTTTTACAATAAAATGTTTCAAGCAAGTACATGTAACTCCTGCTAAAATTATTCACCATTTGTAACCAGAAAATACTGGATTCTGCATAGAAAATTTAGTCTGAGAATTGCACATAAGAACAACTTAAGTTAAGATTTTCCATAGAAGCTTTTTGAATACCTGCTCTGGGTACAACAGTATTATGCTTAACCCTTTGCATGCTGGGAAATTTGTCTTCTGCTAAAATGTTGTCTGCTGAATATCTAAATTTAGCATTTTCTTCGATTTTTTTCAAAGAATACTTTCAGAATAGCAAACAGTTTGGATCCTGATCCAAACTGTTTGCAAAGGCCTTCAAAATTCGGTTCCCGCACTGAAAGGGTTAACTCACAGTGGGTATCTAGTTAGAGTTAGTGAACCGATTATGAAGTCGTTAACACTACATGTAGCTGGTGCTTCGAAATTTCCCAATTTTTTGGCGGAGTTACAAAATAATTATTGAGTTATCAGCAAAACCATGATATCAAAAGAAGAAGATCTATATTCATAGTGGTCATGCTGATTTTGGTTAATACTTGTATAATTGTTGGCATCAATCAATGCGAAACCATGCTAATCGAACTCGAGCTTTTGACTTTTTATGCCCTTTTCTTCGAAGAAGAGGGGGTATATTGTTTTTGGCCTGTCTGTCTGTCATTCTGTCTGTCTGTCTGTCTGTCTGTGGTTAAAGTTTGGTCATAACTTTTGCAATATTGAACATAGCAACTTCATATTTGGCATGCATGTGCATCTCATTGAGCTGCACATTTTGAGTGGTGAAAGGTCAAGGTCATCTTCAAGGTCAAAGGTCAAAAAACACAATCCAAGGGAAGTAATAAGCTTAAAAGGAAGATAATTTCTATACCTGCCAAATGATAACTAGAAATTTTATTTCAAAGCAGCGCAGTAGGGGGCATTGTGTTTCTGACAAACACATCTCTTGTTCATTTTTGCTCATGTGGACCCAGTTTATGCATTTACCTTATAATGCAGTGGACCCAGTTGAGGCATTAAACTTATAATCCAGTGGACCCAGTTAAGGCATTTACCTTTTTAAATTATCATGTGGACACATTTAAGGCATCAACCTTTTAATCCAGTGGGCCTGGTTAAGGCATTAAACTTTAAATCCAATGGACCTGGTTAAGGCATAACCTTTAAATCTAGTGAACCCAGCTAAGGTATGAATTAACCTCAAATCTAGTGAGCCCAGTCAAGGCATTTACCCTTTTATCATGTGTACCCGGTTAAGGTTTTTAATCCAGTTCACCGGGTTAAGGCATTAACCTTTAAATCGAGTGAACCCAGTTAAGGTATTAATTAACCTTTAAATCTAGTGAACCCAGTTATGGTATTAACCCTTTAATCATATGGACCCGGTTTGAATGCATTAACCTTTTATTCCAGTTCACCGGGTTAAGGCATTTGACTTTTAATCCAGTGGACCCTTTTAAGGCATTAACCTTTTAATTCAATTGACCCAGTTAAGTCATTGACCTTTTAATTCAGTGGACCTAGTTAAGGCATTGACCTTTAAATCCAATTGACCTAGTTAAAGCATGGACCATTCAAACAAGTGGATCCAGTTAAGGTATTAACCTTTTAAACCAGTGAAGCAGGTTTTGAAACCTGGTTGGAGCAAACTTTTTCTATCACTTAGGAATTCACGTTTTAATACTTGCACATTTTAGTCTGAATGCTTTAATTGTCAAAAAAGACATTAAATGGCAAATTTCTCGTTAATATGAGGCCAATATTTAAGCTGGGGTTAACAAAGAATCAAAGTAATAGTGCTTCCATTCAGTAGATTTTGGGAGTAATTTACTCTCAATTTGTCAGAGAGGACTTTCAAAATTGCAGCTATGGAAGTTCAAACAAAGAATACACTAGAAGGGTTTGTTTGTATTACCTGAGCATATTATACAAACAGACTGTGTCATAAATCGGTACCATGTGCTATAAAGCTTATATGATCGTATTGAATTTGAGAACCTTGTGTATTTTCTGGGTACAGGAACATGGTTAATTCTGAAGAATTGTCTATAATTTATTGAAGGACGGTCTGCATTGGATTTATGTTAATTTTCAGCACAGTTACTGATTTATGATCAAGTGAATAATTCACGTTAAAGAGGCACATTACATGCTTTGTTGGTTAATTGCGAAATGTTGCTGGTCTTTCCCCAGACACAAAGAACTGGTTCTTCCCAGGAAATGGACTCAAAAGTGTCTGAATAAGCCCAAGCTTTAGCCCTTTGAGCGCTGGAACCGGATTTTGAAGGCCTTTGCAAACAGTTTGGATCCAGATGAGACGCCACAGAACGTGGTGTCTCATCAGGATCCAAACTGTTTGCTATTCTGATAGTGGTCTTTGAAAAAAAGGGAAGAAAATGATGATTTTAGAAATTCAGCAGACAACATTTTAGCAGACGACAAATTTCCCAGCATGCAAAGGGTTATATATATATAGATGCAATTGAGCTATACTAAACAGGTTTTAACAGATGACAAGTATTAAATAGCAGTTGCAACACACTCAAATGAGCAGAAACCCTGTGTTGCCTTAATTAATTAAGTGGTTAATATTAGCAAATCAATTTAAGATCCTTGGACATACACCCTTAGACACTGGACATAACACCCTCAGACACAAAGAACTGCTGAGTGATCTACGTTTTTTCAAAGTCCTTGTCTGGAAGCACGACTCTTGTCTGATAGTCATTTATCCCATCAGCTTAGCAGTAACTCTTACACTTGATATTTGCATATATGAGCTTCATTCTGGGGAAATAAGGCTTAATGCATGTGCTTTAAGTATCATCCCAGATTAGCCTGTGCAGTCTATACAGGCTTATCAGAGACAACACTTCGCCATCACTGGATTTTCGTAAAGAAGAGACATCGTTCAAACAAAAAAGTCCATAAAGGCGGACTGCACACACTAAATCTGGGATGACACTTTTCGCACGTGCATTATGCCCAATTTTTCCAGAACGCAGCTCAAATTGTTTGTGGCACAATATTTGATGAATGGGTTAAAATTACATCTTGGAGGTAGGTTTCCCCAGAGTGCAACAGCAATAACATTGTGTGGCCTTCACCAATCCCATGGTGTTGGCACTTTGATTTCTCTTTTCATGATCATTTCACAATCTTTTGATGTTGCTCTTGTTATACAACCAGGTCTCTAACTTCCTTTCCTCTTAACTTTGAAAGAGGCTATCGCTTTTCCTCTTAACTTTTAAAGTAGCTGTCTTTTGTAATTGGGAAATGCTTGTTGACCTGTGTGATTAAGATTTAAAAAAAATACAATGAAAACGTAAACAAACGTTTACACTAATAAGTGTTTCTTAGACATCCAAACTCATTTCGGAGAATTGACAACATAATTATTCCCCCCTTCGAAGAAGAGGGGGTATATTGCTTTGCAC
>VMBQ01013119.1:0-14133 GCA_007657795.1 Dreissena rostriformis
AACAACGGACCTGCGTGCTTATGCCTGGAACCTTGTCCGATTACCGTACCACCACGGCAGGGGTGGCCGGCGGCGGAACAATATTTACTTTTTAATATCATTCGCCCACTATATTTTTGTTTCCAATAAAACCTCATACTGATCCAAAGGAAAGTTGAATATGTAGACATATTAAACGTTGAATCAGATTTCATGTTTTTTTAATATATGAAGTTAGTTTATTTTATAATGTTCTTTTTAAATCCTCGTTCAACATTTAACGAGTTTTCCTGACATATGGGTCTTATTTATACCGTAATCATTAAGCATTTAACCATTCTTTCTTTTTAGTTCAATATTAATTAATAGTAATCTTTTTGTACATATATTATGTAGGCTACAATTAAGATATTATATAGGTTTATAAGTAAAACAAGACAAGAGGGAATACATTTCTTTAAAGATTTAACACCTTTACAAAGATAGTTTATAATTTAAAATGCGATCCTGAATAAGCCTTCGATATATAATAAGATTATAATTGTATTTAAAATACCTTTGCAATAACAAATATACTATTTAACTTGTTGTTAATTACCTAATAAATACAATTAGCTAATGTACTAGGTCTTAATGCCTTATTTTTGAGGAATTTGAACTTGTCTTTCAGTTAACGTCCAGGTTTTGCTGTGATCAGTTGCAAAATCAGTACCGCAAATACAATGAGTTAGTCAAGCGCAATACACACTCCATACGCAAAAAATACGTAAGACACAAGGTACAGGAATATATCTGGATTAATTAAGCAGTTTAAAGAACGCTAGAGTGTGAACTCCGTGTAGTAAGTGTAAATCGGTTTATTACGTTTAAGGAAGAATTCAACATTTCAATTTCGCTCGCTTCTAAAGTTAAAAAATGTTCAGGTTTTATGAACTTGGTGGCTTTTGTTTTATTGTAGGTATTCCTAACTGTATAAGTTAATGTTTAAAATACAAAACATATTCAATTCTCAATTTAACACAGCAAGCATTTTCTTATTGAATCTCATTAGAACGATATTATCCATCTTAGATCGTTAAGTTGTGCATACATTTGTTTTACATATAATGGCATTTTGTTTCTCAACATCAACACACGTGTGGATCTGCTTTACTGATAAGTTTTAATAAGTTACACCATTCACCTTAGTCCATATGGTTCGGCTTCGCCAAATTATAATAATGTTAATATTTTTTACCTGCTGACCCAGGGTAGTATAGCTAAGCAGTATCGAAAACGAAATAGCTGACAGTACGTCTCATTCATTTATAAAACAGTAGATACAACCGACAACACTGATATTAGGAGGAAAGTCTATACTGTTCCTGGTTTGAAAGGATTAAGTTCTATATATATTTATTACTTCAAGTAGTATATAAAAGAAATATAAATAATGTTCACTGGTCAACGCATTGAAAGACGATATGTTCACGTGGAATTTTGCACAGACATGAATATAACGACGAACCATGTAAAATATATGTAAAAAATTGGTGTCATACATTTTAAGTTCACATCCGTATTAAAATTTATATCAAACAATCAAATCACAACTGCAGCGATGTATGGGAATACTTGTTCAGCAGCTAGAGTGCCTTTTATTATGTCAAGTGACCAAAACATACCTCACAAACAAATATTGAACACAGAACGCAAATGCTTTAAAATGAAGTCATCACTTTGAAAAGGTCAATGCAAATCATCTGCAAGTTTACAACGTCCAACGTATGCCAAAACCAAGATAAATATGGCTTGTGTTCTAGGATAATTCAGTCAATAAATCTTCAACCTTGGCTTTAGGGCAACGAGGAAAGTGGCATTACAAGATCTTCTTTGATCTAGAAACTGAAGGAGGCATACTACACGGTCATGTTGGAGACTGCGGAATAATGACAGAGCTCCTAAAAGAGGTAGGCGCTAAAGAGGATATAGAAAAGTTTGGGCATATCAACGGCCTTTGTCTAATTGGCAAATAACACAATTTATATTCTTCCACATGTTTATTGTCTTCAAGACGAGAACATGGTGGTGGTCCATAGAGAAAAATCGAGAAGGGATTAATGTTCATCGGAGTAAAGTGAATCTGCTGTGATAGATTATTGCAGAAACAAAACGAGATTAAGTTCAACAAAAATCATCGATGAAGATGATGGTGGAATGAACGTTCACGATTTCCTAAACTGGCTTTTGATACATGATGAACTAGAAAAAGAATATCAATATACGAATTCTAATTGTAAGCATTTTGCAAGAGCAGTATTCCATCGGGTTGCGAAAACAAAACAAATGCTTTAATAGTTTAATGAAGACCTGTGAAGGAAAAGTGCTTCATAACCCTTTATATAGACATGTACCATCATGAAATACCACTTATTTGGTGGAATGTGACGAAGAGTGCTTAATATCGTCTTATAAAGGTTAGGTAAAAACAATACTGCCATTTGTTGGTAGAATGTCACGGCAAATTGCTTTACAATGCCTAATTATTGTTATATGAGCTGTATTCTATATATACGTCATGTTGTTGCATAAGTGTTTTTGTTTATTGTATGCATAGGTATATTTGATTAAGATCCTTTTAGACACGCTTTTATTTGTGATTAGGTCTGGGGAATGTATCAGGTTCGGCAAGCAGTTAAACCGGTTAACATCCCAAAAGCTTTCTACTTACCGTTTAAAGGGGTCGATCCTAGATTTAATAAGTGTATGCTTAAAGTTGGTGTTATGTTATTTAAGTAGTGGATACAAAAGTAGAATTTCTCTTCTTACATAAGTTTTGAATTTTTTTCGTTTGATATATATTATTAGCGTAATCTCTCGGAAAAAGAATTAACAACGGCTGATTTAAAACGATACCCTGATGTTATGTCATTTGAATGGCGCACTGTCTCGGAAAAAAGCTTAACAACGCCTCAAATAGGCGATGCCCGTAAATATCGGCACTTGTATTGCGAGATTTGCAAGCAGATGGATAAATTGCGTATAATATATACAACTGTAGTTGGTTTCTTTACGAAGATTTTATTTTATAACATCGTTTCAGTGATTGTTCTTAATCGTTTTAGTTCTTTACTTTCTATGCTTAAATTTGTCTAGTAAACTTATTGAATGGCATTCTTAGAATATATCATTATCTGTAGGCGAGTCCCTTTGAAAATGAAAACAACAATCGGAAACTTCCACGAGGCAGTCCCACTATTTTGTTTTTTTAATTTATGTATCTTAACTTACATATTTCACGTTATATTAACATCTTGTGACAGTATTATATCCACTGTACACATAATCTACTGTATAGTTACATATCTATAGTTGTTTTACAGTATGTGCTATAAATTTTTTAATGTGTGTAATGTTTAATGCAATGGTAATCGCAAAGTATTTTTTATTTTATTTTTCACTTCCAGCTAGCGGGTTATGCATATAACATATAACTACCATTTTGCTGTGAAATTATACCATATGCTGTGTTGATCGTGTTGTGTTTAACGTATGCGGTTTGATGCGTTTTTAAACATTAATGGCCTGTTAATTCGTATGTGTAGTTCTGATGAATCATGGTGCAACGGTAATTGATTCTAATTATACATGACTTTTTGCATTCCTTTTAATGACCATATTTGCGCAATTATTTTGGACAAAATTATCCTTGGCTTGACTTTCAAAAGAAATCATCAGCGATCCAAATGTTAAACTGTCTACCTTTTTTTGCATTTGTACACTGCTGAAAATAGTTTAAATGCCATGTCCACGCGATTTTATTTTCAATGATTTATTTCAATAATAACAACACACAAAAGATGATCAGAAAATACTGACTTTAAGTGGACTTGTTGACATCCGAAGTTCTCTGTTTGGATCACAACCATTTCTTGTACGTTCACTGTGTTTTGTTATCCGAAAATGCGTGTAGATGATAAGATTTCATAGCATTGATGTTTTTCGCTCGAACTGCTAGTTTAACCTTTAACTTTGTCCGCGATATGTGTAATGTGTATAACAACCTCTTATGTATATAGACAGAAGTTACTTTTAAAAATGCACAGTTTAATTCCAGTTTTAATACAAACGTAAAGGACCTTTAATTTTTACAAACAATTTTTTTATGAAATTGTTCAAATGCTTTATTAAGCTCCATGCAAATTTCGTCCGATCCGGGTTAATACCAGAATTAATTTGAATGTAAACAAGGTTAAACAGTTATGCATACATGAACAAATGCATATTAACATTTGGCGCATACATTTATTGAACTGCAGGTATGTCTTGTTGTCGTAAATGCAGTAGAGTCATGCCTTTTCGAAAAACAAAAATAGCACATTATAAGGGAAATAATTACTTACGAAATATCTCATAGGTCTTACTAAAATCGAAATTTAATAGCCATCACTTGAATGAAATGGGTACACAATTTTGTCGAAAATTTGAACTGGTGGTAACATTAAAAAAAAACTTGGACTCGATGCTTTCAAGACAAACGTGAAGCTTCATCTTAATAAGGTCACCCATTAAGAATATAGAATGTATAATATTTTGCTTACATTTGGCCATGTGATGTAGATTTGAACTCCAGCACACCAAAATCCACAATGACCTAGATATTGAATAAAACAAGAATCCAACCATGTGACTTCTTGGCTACAATGTTGTATATGTATTAAAATGATTGGAATTTTAGAATATATGCAACACAAACACATTGTCTGCTGGCAGTTATGATTGCTTGTGTATTCTTATAAAAAATTCATAATTAATCAAGAATATGTTTAATACTTTATATTTGAAACGTTTTGTTTTATAAAATACTAACTTATTACAGTAAATATGTAATTGATTACATTAATATGAAGTATTTTTGTCACACTTTGCTTAGTTTAGTGGTGAAGATAAAAAAATCTTATTATTTGCGTGTGTTCAGCTCGTTTTGAAATTAAATTCGATAATTAAAAAATGTAAAGACAAGTATGCCTTTGCTATTTTAGCATCAGAAGTCATACCCATACTATTCCAGTGAACAATAATTTAATGGTGCTTCTTTTATCATACCCCAAGATGGATGAATAATAATTAATAAGTACAAATGATCATGTATATAATTCTGTAGTGTAGCCGAGAAAAAACTGACAAATGTTGCTCACAGTGGGATGCCATTCCGCATGTACTCTGGATCAAAAAGATTACGCTTTTTCCAATCGGTTGAATTGAACAAAAATACGAATAACTTTAATCATAATCAAAATTCTAATGCTGACATTACACATATCTTTACATGTATTTTGAATGTATTAATTGTAATGAGGTACGTAATTACGATTGTAACATACACATTGTTTTAACATAGTGCCTATTTACTTGAATGATAAACTAACATTTGATAAAATTGCAACGCAAAATTAAACTCGAGCTTACGAAAATTTATTTCGGATGGAATATCACAACCCGATCTGCTGGCTTCTGTGCTTGATTTGTTAAGATACATTCTTACTAAGATTTTCGAAAAGGCATACTCAAATCTGTGATTTTCATCCCATGCCTCTCTATGTCAATACCATCAATATCCAAGGACCACAATGGAAATAAGAGATTAAGTTCTCTTTTTTGTGTAATCCTTGGTGTAATGTTAATGACATGGTTTCATTTCTCATACATGTTTATTGTTTTACTATTTTATCATGTATGTAGATATGTTGTATCATGTTGTGTCATTATACTGAAATAAATCTATCTATATAACGCAATACATAACTTCGTACAAAAAAATCTCGTAATGATAGATGAAGTGCTGTCAATAACCTTGCAACTGCATTGTATATGTTAGTTATTTTAATTGAGTAAATATTTATATGTGTAGACGGATTTCTCTTACATGAATGTTTGCACAAAAGGTTTGGGGCATTTTAAATATCAATCGATCAATATTAATTTTAACAAAAGCATGGCTATTGTTTAATGCATTTGTCTTAACTAAGTTAATAGTGTATACTGGGGATTCGTCGCATGGAAAAACTGCATGAAACGTGCTATAGAGTATATTTTCCGACAAGGTGCAATTCAAACCTAGGATTGTTTTGAAAATTCTTTTTAGTCAATACAGATTGAGATCAGATAAAAAGCAAAACAAAAACACTCTTTCTTGAACGTACTTTGGCATACAATATCAACGTTAAGAAATAAAATTTCATCGTTGTACCTTTAATAGTATTACTGCTCTTTTAATGATTTGATAAATAACTTAATATGTTTAATTGTCTTTTTGATTTTGGATGAACGTGAAAGTCAATATGAATTATTACTAGATATTTTTGCATTGATATTAGTTGTAACCTATGATGAATGGCTTTATTCCATGCTGTGGGTTTCATGTGACATAGTTTTCCCAAAGGTAAAAGAATATATTGTATAAGCGTTTCACAAATGTATGTATTTTGTTGTTTAAAAATATACGCATGCGCAATTAATATTTATCTGATCAAAATGTGTTGTGTTGATATATACATGATGATAACTTTATTTAATGACGTTGTTTTTTTTTTTTATTAAATAAATGCATTTGTTCTTTTGAATATATTGTTGACATACGTGCAACTGTATTGGTTAAATGTAGTTTTCTGTATTATGTTTAAATTGTGTGCCCTGGCCATGCCAATAAAACATATGAAAAGAAGAGTGGTATCGTGATTAACATAAACGTTTATGATACAGTGTTAATATAAAAACAAATCGTACAATTAAATAGACTCTTGAATAGAGTATTGACAAAACACCAACGTTTAATTACCTAGAAACCGAAATGGGATTGAATACACTATACATTGGACTTTTAGAAATTTAAGTCATTGTATACCCTGATAAGAAAAATATAAGTACAGCCTTTTCAGAAAACTCAAATAATTCTACACAAACTAAAAATAATCTCGTTGAAATCGACTTTAAAGTGGTCCGAAACTAATTGCGCTTATGTTAGTTCGGTAATTGTTGAATAAATTAGTGTGTGAACTACTCAGCTACAGTACGAACTATCATTATTATTGCTAAAATATATGGTCCTGCTTTTGACGGTCAGTTGTATATCTTTTCACGAAAAGTTTGGGATCTGTCATTAAAGAGACGCTATTTAATAAACAAAAATATTTTTTATATAAAGTGTGAAATAGTTGAGCATGCATTGTTTATATTAAAAACGTGCCCATTAAATCAAATACTACCTTTTTTTACGGGAAACATTACGTTTAAACCCCAACAATACTATTTCAACCGGGGNGGGGGGCATGCGTATACTGGAGCTGAACGCGTTTAAATGAGGTTAGTTTGAACTGTCTTAAACAATCGCGTCGTTTTGATGTTCTTCTTAAAGGAGTAATAAGTATTTTTACTCGGTAAGTCACCTCGTGTTTCACTAGTGTTTTTTTTGTGTCAAGATCGTAGACGTCGGACTAAAACATGTATTGATTCCAAATTGAAGACCGTCCACAAACTTTTGTTAACTTACGTGAAATTCGATAAATTGGATGTACTTATATCATGTTCTCGTATAATACACAGTATCTGCGCACTGTATAATAAAATATAACAAAACTCACGACTATTATTTTGTCCCAACGTGGTTTAATCTGTAAAAGTTAATTTATTGCCGTAATATAGCTGTTCAACCCCTCTATCTGGACCCTACTTTCTTTTTAGCACAAGATACTGACTTTCAAATGACAGATCATTCTTGTGTTAAAGGCTTTGACACGAAATACCTACCCATCTGTAATAAAGTTTATGTGTTTACATCAATATTATAGTTTCATAGCATGTTCTGGGGTATAATATATGTGCTTTCTGAATCACGTTACTTGATATAGAATTATTATAATGCTCTACAAAAAAAACTACCGATCTTCTGAAACAATGCACCTATTTTCAGGAGGATGTGTTGTGGGGGCTGATTTACGAGATAATAGAATGTTTATCAGCCCTTTTTCAGTCATATTTCAATGAATTTCGGCTGTTTCATGACGTTATTTGATTCTGATATGACAATTTGTTCAACCATTCTTTTTACCGTCTTTTCAGATCTTGCAGGTTTCAGAGGGTGATAATAAATGCATCTATAGATGCGGTATATGGTATAAGGAATTCAAAAATACAGAAGGACTTACATACATTCCCCATTCATGGACAACATGAGTTTCAACGTAAAATATGCTTGAAAGAATCCTTAAACGAGACGGACTTTACAGGACATAATGACACACCAACCAAACAAAAATATGTATAGCTGATGTTTGTAGTAATTTTTTAAACTCTAAATACAGGTAGATAAGTCTGACATATGTATTATTGCTACAAGTGATACTCAATTACACTTTTTGTTCCGTACATGGCATGATGCAAGTTTTTTCCGGCAAGAATGCGTTATTCACTGGACATATTAACATATACTTAAGATTAATATGTAATGTTTGGAACACACAAAATAACCTATCTGGATAAAACAAATACTTTATATTCTCAATACAACCGTCTTAAATAATATCTATTCACAAACATATAAAAGAGAAATAAAATAAATGGATATACTGATCACTTCTATTTAAATCATATCATGTATTTCGTTTTCACTTATCTTTCTATTTGATACAAGTTCACTTTTTGTGACTGTGATATATTCCACCAACTACAGAACTTGTTTAAAAGTAGGTGGTCCAAAATGTGTCACATCAAAGTAACATACATGTATCAGTATCGTTATGGCACAACGCGTTAAATATCATTGTATTTAATAAACAGTTAATATTTAAGTTTGTTATAACCCACTGATATGCATCTTCTAAGCTCGCGTCATGTATTCCAAATCGCTTAAGGTATTGCGAATCGCAATAATGGTAGTATTTTTGTCTGATCAAAATTTTAATAGTATCCAACCGACTTTATCCTTTTCTGATTTTCATTAAACTTATATTGAACGTTTCTGTCATTGTTTTGTGTGTTTAACTAGCGTGGTACTTAGGCGTATTTTTTTTTGGATAGATGTGTGTTCATGTACCTTTCGCTTTCTAGAGCGGTACATACTTAGTAACGCTTTCTTTTTTAATCATGGCATCCTTCACGTCTATTACTGGCGTCTTTTTACCTGGTAAGAGTAAGCATAGATTCCGTTAAGTAAGCATGGTATTCCGTTTCAGGCATATTGAAACATTATTATGTGCATATGTGTAACAATAAACATGTAAAAATTACACTGTGTAAATTATAACGTCAAATGCCTTATATTACGCACTACAGATGTAAATGTACAATATGTGAGAAAACATTCAAATCACTGTTTACGTCACATTTTAGCTATTGACTTAAAACTAAACAATTTCTCATATATAACAGACTAAGTCAACTACAAAGGATAAAAAAATGTTAACTCACGATATCAAAAGAGGAGAAGTTCTCAAAAACATTCGCATCATTGCGGAATTCATTCACGACATTTATTTCGTTTAAAACCTTTTGACATAGGTATGAGCTTTTTTGTCGTTTGAAAGTCAGGTCCCAAAATATGCTTAATAGAAAGTCAGTTCCAAAACGGGGGTTAAACCATAATACCCCGGCATTAAATAAATTAATAGAGATAAAACGCGTCGAGAAAATAAAATAATCGTGGTTTATTATTATGTAAACATGCGCAAATACTGTTTTTATAAGAGAATATATGTTATTAAAGTGACAGTTCGCGTTATTATATGGGCAGAAAAGTTTTTATTGAGGATATCACTGAACATCCGGTTGAAATCGGTTGAAATCGGTTGAAAACAAACAATATAGCGATTTTTATTTTGGGGTCGAGGGCGGTAAAGTACGAAAACGACCTAATTAGTATTCATGATTGACACGTTAATTCAAACCTAAACAAACAAAAATTGCGGATACGTGCAAATTTCGCGGAGAGAAGGTAAGAACAAATGCAGATACATCTGTTACAGACGGAAACTGAGTTGCAACGGTACGTATTTGCTAAATCTATGTATTTATCTTCCATATGCTAATAATGTTTAGCGAAAGCTAAAAACAAAATGTATAGATATAATTTGCATAACTCGCGACGCCGCAATGATTTTTCGCCTATTGCATGTATTTATGATCATTCATATATTATTTCATCGATTCAAAACCGATTTTGACCAGTCTTTTGGATGTTACCCTCGATAAAAAAAATATTTCAATGAATTTATGTAAAGTTTATTTCTCGCTATACAATTTATATGCCAAACAACAATCTATGACGCGAACTGTCACTTTAAACAACAAATATGTTGACGGGTTTCCTTCAATAACATTTTTTCGACGTCTACAATCTTGAAACAATACAAACGATGGAAGCACAAACACCGTTTAGTTGAAATGGAATTTTCATTAAAAAATATATAAATAAAAAGTGGCTTACCGGGTGAAATTATACGCTACTCGTGAGCGAAAATCACAAAAAAAGACGCAAGTTACAACTGACATCTTTTAAACACAGTTAGCTCCAGTATACGCATGTCCCCCTGTTTTACTACACGTTGAAATGTCTGTTTAAATGCTTTATTCTACATTTTAGAGTGTTTACAGTATATGGGGTTTCGATTAATATCTGTATACTGCTTTGACATTTATAAAAGGGACATAAGACGGGTAAACCTATTTCGTTCAATGACTATAACATAGAGTTAGTCTCCTTTGTATTATTTTTGAAACATTGATCATGCCTTTGTGACGTATTTGTAGATCGAACTTCCTTGTAGTGTTGTGAAGAAAACATGGCAAGTAAAATACTTACAAAGGTATCTATTTGTTTAATGTGTTGATATATTGCGTTTCATTTTGAAACGCAAAGTAAGATATTTTGACGGAATAGTCTGCTTAAGATTTCGCTGATGTTTTTAAAAACTACCTTTTACAGTTTACCATTTCCATTTAACCTGTCTCTATTAATATCAAGAGAAGTATATTATTGTCCCATTTTGGACCTTCGTGCTTTATACGATATATGCAGCACGTTAAAATGTGTTTATTTTTTAGATCGTGATATTGTATACTAATGAAAGAAAACCAGCATCAAAGTACATTTTACTTTAATGACAAAAAAACACAGCCNTATTTATATACAGATCTATGCCTACCTTGTTGTAGCCTTATAGGTAAAATCACCGCGTTGTTAACAGCAACTGTATTATATTGGAACTGAACAAATGTGTGTTTTTCAACATATATATGTTTTGTTTGGCTTAATTTCCGGCATTGGATCAAAACAGTTATTACGATCGTCGAATATTGTTTATTTCATGATATCTGTTTCATCCATGTATATTTACGTGTAACGGTTTATTATTTGAAAGGTTATACTCTGACATAATTTAACAAACTGCTTGTGTGAGATCAATAATAATTAGAAACAGTATTGTTCGCCTGTCAATGGTAAACAGTTCAACCAAATTTTTAACAAAAACTTGTTCGCAAACAAATTCCTAATTTGTAAACTTGATATTGGCTTGTTGCACGATCTGTATTGTGCAAGACCTATAAGAATACAAAAAATACAAGTGCATTATAAATATGAAGTTTGAAAAAGTACATTAAGAAGAACATGGCGTGAAGTAATTGAAAATATATCGCCAATAATATGGTTAGTGGCTTTAACATATATTTTTTACATTAAACATTATTTATTCCTTTATTCCGGCTTTATAAATCAGACGAAACCCGCATTAGTGGATAGTATTTAAAGACTGCCAGTGTACTATACAAAACACAAGTAGCAAGATAAAGTTCACTATTTTGTTTTTTGTCGAACGGTTGTGCAACGGATTTCGTTGGCCAATATATAAACGCTTGCAAACAAGTTGGTGATTTCTCCTACGGATGCGAGCCGGACAACATCGGACGAAAACGTATGGTACTCTAAAGAACAGTACTCTGGAGCATTTGTGTAATTACGTTGACTTCAAACGGTGCTGCCCGGGTTTCAGAGTTCCTGTTGCATGTGTAGAGGTTCTTCAAAGGGTTGTGGTCTACGGAAGTCGACGAGGGGGTAGCGGAAGATTAACTAAAGTCCTGGTGAAGGGTGACAGCTTAATTGAAGCTGGACGTCATTGGTAGCCAGGGGTGACGAAGAGCTAGGAGGTTCATTGACTAGTGAAGAAAGTGAACGTACAAGCTTTGCGGAGGCAAAGGTCCCCTGTTTGTCGCATTAAACATATTCGTAGCGACTCGATTATTTTGAGTTACTAATCATAAGGCAGGCAGCCTGAGAAACATTCTTTATTATTTTGTATTTAATGTGTAATTGGCCTTCCGAGGGCTTCGAAAGACACATATTGCTTTTACGTAACGAAACTATGGGGCAAAACAATGAATAAATAAATATGGGAAAATATGCAGCTCTCTTACAAAATGCACAATATTAAACCGACCACGTGGGTTGTAAAAACATAGAGAGTCAGAATTTAACATACAAGAAGGCAATACGCAGTTATATTTATAAAAGTAATTTGTGTTTATAAGACATCAAACATTTTATTCCAATGATTCATAACAAGGAAACAAGAAGTACGTTAATCTTATAGAACATTGCGTCGTTAAAATAATAGCAACATTTATTCATCTGTAGAGTCGTGTTATTGTTCTTTTGTTACCATTTATTGAAAGAAACTTATTAGTTAGGATTTTTTTTGTGTATAACTTTTTTCTCGCAAATCTTTGTATTCAATTAGTTCATATCGTTAAAAAAGTCAATTAAATTTAATAACAGATTATGTTTTAATAGCATTGACTTGCGAACTACATTTCAAAGAGTCCTTATACGTGCGGTTGTTTCGAAAAGTTTATGTACGAACAAGCTCACACAAATTGTACCACGACACAATTATAAGATCAATGCGGTGGTGATGGTCAACTAACGAATGCAGTATTTAATATTTATGTTAAATGTATTCTCATTCTTTCTCCAATGTACACATTTTCTCACCGCTATAAATGTTTAAGCATACAATGAAACAAGAAATGGTTTGGTCGACGTTTACTGTTGATAGGTAGAAGCAATGTGCCACATTATAGTATGCATTTAGTATTTGACAGAGACCATTGCAACGATTTAAAAAATCTTATTATTACCTAGACAGTAATGAGAGTAAACAAAAACGAAATAAGCTAATGAGAAGGATAATGTGTACATGCATATATTGAGCAAAACTCACAATAATATGAAATGCTTTTAAAGAAATCGTAGCAATGTACAAAACAAACGGCCGTGCTTAACAGATACAGCCGAACAAAGCGTAGGCTGTGCTTATCAAATGCAGTCGAATAAAGCGTAATGGCTTTGGTAAGTGATTGTGTTATAGACGAATTATAATATCATTTTTGTATAAGTACAAAGAAAGCTGTTTTCACGATGTTGAAATGTTAGATTTACTGTAAAGTGTAAACTCGTCACATATTACAATTCAACCTTTCAAACATTGTGATTTATAGACCTTTTTGTCGGTATTATATACTTGAATAATATGTGACAGCACTTACAAATCAACTTTAAACATATAACAATAGGATATGTTTGCCCTGTATATCGACAACAATAATAAATATACAACTGACAATATATATATATTCTCAATGTGAATATTTCTTTTACCGGCGTTTGATTGTTTTGTGGGAAGCGGTTGCAATAGAACAGTGTCTAAACAAAGCCAGAGACATTACATGATGATAGGACTAAAGCATTTTTAAAAACGTCATATAAAGTGAGAGCATGAAACATCTCAAAATATTAGTTATTTATTTTGGGAGACGTGTTGAAATCGATCAATAGATAATATAATTGTATTCTACAATAACTACAATATCTTATTTAACCTATCGAGTTTAAACTAATTCATTTAGTGCCCATCATTTATTGTAGAAATACATGTACTAATCTTCTATCATACTTTGTTGTCTAATAAACCACGAACAGTAATATAAATGTATTCGAGCTAATAACGAAACACGAGTGATTTAATAAACGACTTTCATGCTCCCTATCTAAAAATAAAAATGTGAAGAACGTTAATGTTTGTGCACAGGCAGCAGTATCATAAATTTGCAAGCCCCCCCCCCCCC
>VMBQ01013120.1:0-20768 GCA_007657795.1 Dreissena rostriformis
TTTGATGCCTATACCAAGTGCTAACATTCCGTGGTTCTTTGTCAAAACATCAATAGCCAATAAAACCCCGTTGGATGTGTTCTTATTTTAGAGAACACTGTCAAAGGCAAAATGAACAAAAAAGGGTGGGGACAGGGTCAAATTTTAAAATAGTGGGGCCTAAAATTGGAATGGGAAGCAACAATTTAAAAGGGGAGGGCATAAAAAGTGAAGTGCCTCCTGCCATTGTGCTTAGGCTTACTCCATATAAAGTGTTTTACACAATGGTAACAAAAAAACAATGTCACATCTTTTTACGATGTCTTTCCAAAGGGCAGTTTCTATACGTAATGTTATGTATCACATTGTTTGGCATTAGTGTCAATTTCAAATTTCTGCTGTAACATGTTATCGACCCAGTCAAGTCGGCAATTAGTTAATTAGTAATTTAACTATAAGCTTGCATTGTGGGCAACAACACAATACAAGTCTAAAACGTGGTAAAATTAAAGCAAATTAATGCATGTATGCTTCATTTGATGTTTAGTTCACAAACAAATACAGAATTATATAAATAAACTACTCTTTTTTTCATTTACATGCAATCCTCTCAAAATATGGTAAATATTTACGGTAACAAATAATGAGCACAGTTAACCCTTTGCATGCTGGGTAATTTGTCGTCTGCTAAAATGTTGTGTGCTAAATTTCTAAAATTAGCATTTTCTTTGAATTTTTTTTTCAAAGAATACTATCAGAATAGCAAACAGTTTGGATCCTGATGAGACGCCACGTTCTGTGGCGTCTCATCTGGATCCAAACTGTTTGCAAAAACCTTCAAAATCCGGTTCCAGCACTCAAAGGGTTAAACGATGCAGCTAGAAAGACTTAACGTGCTAACAAAAACGAGCTGTGAATAATGATGAAATGCCAAACATATGTTACAACAATAAATATGGTACACGTGAAGTAATATAATTGCACAGTGAGGTACAAATATTGAGAGCGAATAAAACATTTCGAACGTATACGGAAGTACACGTATATATTCAAAACAAATCGGGTTTTTTCTTTCAGTATGCGCAAATTAGCAATCGGTAGACATGATCCGATACGTTACGATATGTAAGTATAAAACGTGTTGAAATTAAAACCCATTAATGCATGTCTTCTTCTTTTCATTTTTTTTTTATTTCACCAAAAAATAATTATATAAATTAACTTCTTTTTTATGTACATGCAATGTTCTAAAAATAAATATGGTGAATATTTTTTAACGGTAACAAATTAAGAACACAGTTGAACGATGCATCTAGAAAGACTAACAATGTAAACAAAAGAGCTGTGAAAAATGATTCAATGCAATAAATATGCTACAACAATAAATATGGTACACGTAAAGTAATATAATTGCACAGTGAGGTAAAAATATTGAGAGCGAATAAAACATTTCGAACGTATACGGAAGTACACGTATATATTCAAAACAAATCGGGTTTTTTCTTTCAGTATGCGCAAATTAGCAATCGGTAGACATGATCCGATACGTTACGATATGTAAGTATAAAACGTGTTGAAATTAAAACCCATTAATGCATGTCTTCTTCTTTTCATTTTTTTTTTATTTCACCAAAAAATAATTATATAAATTAACTTCTTTTTTATGTACATGCAATGTTCTAAAAATAAATATGGTGAATATTTTTTAACGGTAACAAATTAAGAACACAGTTGAACGATGCATCTAGAAAGACTAACAATGTAAACAAAAGAGCTGTGAAAAATGATTCAATGCAATTAATATGTTACAACAATAAATATGGTACACGTAAAGTAATATAATTGCACAGTGAGGTAAAAATATTGAGAGAAAAAAAAACATTTCGAAATTTAACGGAAGTATATATATTTAAAAAATCGGGTTTTTATTCTTTCAGTATGCACGAATAAGCAATCGGCAGTAATGTTTTACTGAAAAATCCAATACTTTATATTACTTCTTTTTTAACCATTGACTGTTGCTGGTTCCTGACCTCGGTGGAAGATTAACTCCCCGCGGTGGAGGGTTAACTCCGAAGTTACTGGCGGAACCTGAGGTTGGTGACGTAAATCCATTATTTAAGTTCTGGTTCCCATTCTGAAACCCGTCCATAGGTGCCCAACTAGTCTGGCCGAAACCGGATGGGAAACCGTTGTCAAAACCCGTCTGCTGGTTCAACGCACCCTGATTTTTGGAAGCGGGCTGGGTCCCGAATGATGAATCAACGGCAAGTTGATTGTAAATTCCCCAGGGGTCGCTGTTTCCATTAGAAATCCCCGCACCCTGTAATTAGAATTTTATTAAAATAACTGATTATCATTGGTATTAATATTTTGAAAATAAATAATCTTATTATTCGCAAACAAATCTGGTAGCATATTTGCTTATTGTGCATTCCATTTTATGAAAATGCTCAGTAAAGTAATAGTGTAACTATTATAATGCTACTTATAAATAACACTTACCAATGAATCGGTTGTTGTGAAGGTGTTGCCCTGTTGACCATTAATTGCCAAAGAATTTGGTAGAAGGTGCGACTGGTCCGTCCATTGTCCATTCTGCCCATTTACCGGTACGGACAATTGTCCGTTCAGTCCATTTGGTGAAAATTGTCCATTCTGATCATTTACAGACAATTGTCCATTCAGTCCATTTGGTGAAAATTGTCCAATCAGACTATTTACTGGCCACTGACTATTAAAGCCGTTTTGTCTACTTGAAAACCATTGACCGTTCTGACTGATAATTGGCCGCTGCCCGTTCTGACCCAAAGTGCTCCACTGCTGACCCCATAATGGACCTGTTGACCACATCTGACCACTGGGTATTCCTCCCGGAAACAATGGGATCCCTGCAGAAAGGAAACGTTACTTACACTTGACTATTCATTGGTATTTTTATTCAAGTATCAAAAAAGGAAACTGCTTTGATTACGGTTCGCTTGATATGTTGTCTCTAAGAAACACGATATTTGATGGTTATAAACAAACTTGAACTATTTTCGCGTAATATAATTTATTATATAATTATCTCAGACTCAATGATAAATTTACGTCCTAGCGATTCGTTCTCAGATATTTTATGCAAAACAAACAATTGATATTTTCGAACAAACACAATCAATGTCAAAAGTGTGTTCATTATGAAGTTAGTAGATCTAATAACATAATTTCAAATTTATGTCTGCAATGCAACGACCTGATTTATATAATTAAAACGTACAAGTTAATCCAAAGACAACATAGAGACTGTATCCGTTAAAACGCTCAGACATTCAGTATTTAGCAAGCTGTGGCTGATAGGTCCCGTATGAAACTTTTTTGCATTTTCTAAATAAATTTTCCACAATGAGAGAACGCAATTTTATAACACGCCCCTATATCTTTATTTTTACATTACATTTAATGATGGTGCTCGCTGATTACCATTTTGAAAAACAACACAACCAAAAGCTGTTTGTTTTGTTGAGATAAGCATAAAAATGAAAGTCGAATCATACAACCAGATGTGAGTAGAAAGGTCGTAGTAAAATTGCGATTTTAAATATTTTGTTTGGTCTGCAGTTGATGTCAAATCGTGTTAAACATAAATATCAAAGAATCAACAACTCGTTGTCATCATTATGCCTGGCTATACAACTAATAGAGCTTCAACCCATGTGGTTTATAAACAAAAATCGGCAATTAGATCGCCTTACCGAAAATATTGTTCCTTGTCCAAGCGCCGCCTAGATGCCACGGTGCGGGCATAATGGGTATCCGGGGCAGATTGATCCCAGGGACCATAGGTGGCGGGAAAGGGATCATGGGCATCATACGGAGCTGACCTTGACCCAATGCAAGGGCGCACACTGCCATGCATACGGCTATAGATGTTGTCTGCTGCATGATGAATATTCCTTTGTTAATTTGTCGGCTGAAAATAAAAAATACCAATTTATACATACAGGTTTATATCGAAGTAGAACCAATATGTATATCTGATGACCTGTTCGAGAACGGTAGTCAGAGATAGGCTTTTAAATTGGTTCATTATAACATAGAGCGAAATGTGAACATTGGATAGATCCGCTGTATACCAAAAGATGGCTCAAAACACCTAGATGTTTAATCGGTGTCTTCCACAGAAAAGCAGAAAAAAACACGTTTAGATCAAATTTGATGGTGGTGTTTTGAGACTATTTACTTCTCCATTCTCGGTTGCTGCATGGTATTCTAGTATTGGAGATTTTCTGCATTATTGTAGACAGATTTACAATTAGTGTTACAGTAAGATGCATATTTAAGTTGTTGTAACAATAAGGATATCGATAGAACTCACTTGATTAAAAAAGGAAATACATGCCTTATTGACCTGATGTAATCCCGGTTTAAACCAGTGTAATTTGCCATAACAATTAAAATAAACTTACCTGTATCAGTCGAGTGATGAATTTCCCCAGAATGAAAAGTTGTATATATTCCAAAATTTAGACCGTGTTTTCAGTATTAATATTACTGTATTTTCACTGCGTTGCTGGTGTATAATTCCTCTTGACCATCGTTCTCGTATTTATATGTTCCCACATACAATCCTTTTTCCCAATCCGTTTCAAATAAAATGACGTCACACTCACGGATTTCCCTAAGAACTTCATGGTTATGACTCAAAACACAGCAATTTACCAAAACATGTTAATTAGTGATGAACAATTGGTAATGACTAATTTAAAACGTTTCCGCGACGTCATTGGTTGGTTGGACGTTAATTTATTCACGTCAGTTATTGACAAGAAATTTGAGAAGTGTTATCCCACTTAACTTACTAATATCACATCACAACTAGGATTGGACTTGTACAGGGATGTTTGAATTTATAGTTTTGCCTTGGGGTTGTAAATATTGATAAAGTTTGATAGGAATGCTCATAACATCATCACGTGTACATTCATTTTGAAAATATGGTGAATTGCACGTGTCGCAAGTTACTAGCATACCATAATTATATTAATGCGTTGATAGTTTAAAAAACACTTACAGAAACAAAAGGGCATTTTTTGGGGGGTTATTTTTTAATGACATTTGAATGCCGAGTAATTCGACTTTAAAAATAATCTTATACATTTATACAGGACAAAAATACATTTTGGTTATTAGCGTCATAACGCGTCATATTATTGTATAATACTTTCCCACGTGTTAAATGAAAATGTGAATTCTTAAATAAAACTGAATTATCATATAAAACAAGTAAAATTATGCTTATTTTTCTTAGTTCTATTTTGCACGCGATAATGTTTAGCATCCCTTTAGTAATACTCTTATTTAGAAGAAAACAGTTGACATAGAATATGATTCGGACATTTATACATACTTGAATACAAAACAAAACGAAAACAGTGATTTCAGCATAGAACATGTTAATTGTATTTATTTCAGAGAGTCCACTTGCTATTTCGAACCGTCATCTTATAAAAATGGATAAGTTACGAAACGAAATAATTAAGTCTAAGGCAAAATATCAACGAATGGTCAAAATAAATTGCCTACGGTTTTATAAGTATGAATATGGAGTCATTATTATTCTTATATAAACACGATCGACGCTATCAAAAGCGCAGAGTCTTTTTAAAAACTTTACACCTATATATGGCAGTAACACGTATACACACACACAATACTTTCGGTTGAGAATACAGTTAGACGTGTAACGTATTCGAGTAAAATATGATTTAATAATTGTATGAACCAACAGGTCAGGTCCACAATAAGGCATTACCGCTGATTTCAGGCATATTGACATGTACAACGATCATATATATTTAATAAAAAATGAAATAATGAGAAGGCAAACCATGAAACACACAAACATATATTAATTTTTACCTAGCATACAAAAATGAAATAATATAATGTATGCAATAAACTACACATACAAGTTATAAATACTGGGCTTAATTAACCTTCACAAAGGTATTCACGGATTGAAAAGTATAATTAACACACGTAACCAAATAAGATTATTTTGGTTGTGAAAGTTGTAACAAAGTATACAACTAAAAAGCTTAATCACAGTCTTGTGTTTTAGATTCTCTGATTTTGACAATAGTTTTGATTTAAAATACTACTCGAGCATCATTATACAGCTGATCGTATTTGCGTCTTAAGACATGAAGCAATGCCTTTAGTCGAAGTCCACAACATTATGTTACATATTTAACAACGTCTATTATATTTACTTTTTGCAGTATTATGAAAACAACCAGTTTTAATATCCAGTGTACATGACGATGCTCGGAAACGTATTAATGCAATTTTGAGTTTAATATTTACAATAATGCCTATGTATTTTAATATAAAATATGCGTTTTAAATTCCTGTCATACTCTTTTTACTCTGTGAATGTACATAGTCCGACAAAAATGTACATTTTGCTCAAGGATAGTTTGTCTGAATAAATAAGAAGAAAGAAAGACAGACATTTTATTTGACTTTCTCAATGTACATCGTCAGCAACACATGTGGTTGGTATTGATATATGTCAACATGTATATGCGCAGAAAACAAGTATCAACAAACATGAATATGTACAAAACACATGTATATTGAATTACAGAGTATGAACAAATGATAAATTAAGTTATACGATTTAACAAATTCAATTTGATATTCAACGATTCCTTAACAAATAAACAAAGTTTTATTAGTTCAGACCAATTGGTTGATTGTAGCAATTGAACATACTTAATAACAGATGGATTATTATAGTAATATTTTTTACGTATTTCTTTCTTATATCAACAAAATTTAATGTTGAACAAATACATACAAAATGAAATTCGTCCTCAATATCCTTGGCATTAAAACAAAGACAATATCTTTCTTGTCTAGCAATAGTGATTCCATGATATCTACCAGTCTGTATACGAAGAGGGTGAAGAGAAAATCTTAATTTTTTCGGAACTAAGTCAAAGTAACACTCATATTCAAGAGTTGCCTTAAATGTTTTATAAATGTCCAACATTGAACTATCCTCTAGTGTACGGTACTAATTTTGTTTGTATGAATCTAAAATTCTGGATTTTAGAATGGGTTTAAAAATATGTAACATTAATATCATGCACGTTGTTCAAGACATAACTGAACCCGTAATCATCCAATAATTTCTTGATGTTATAAATCCAATTTCGACAGCCTCTGGCGTAATCTGAAACTCCAATATTGTATACAATTTTGATAATTATGTTATCAGTGGCTGCTATTTTAAACCAATAATGTACGATTCGTATGCATCTCTGTATAAAGATAGGATATCTTCCTAACTCACCATAAACACATGCATTACAGGTATTAGTTTTAACTCTTAACAGCCTCTTACAGAACTTCAGATGTATCCTTTCTAATTCCTTAGATTTCGTAAAACCCCAAACTTCTGCTGAATTACCAAAAATCGACCCAACGAATTCATTAAATAACTGACAAAGAATTTTTGGCTTTACATTGACATTTACAAAACAACGTATTCAATGCTTTAAAAGCTTTGCCAATTAAATGTTCTTGATTTAAATTAAAACTACCTGTATAATTTAATACAACACCTTTAACCATTTAACACTTAAATAAACAATAAGAAGGAGTAACCGAAGCTACCCGTTATAAACTGCAAAGCAATACAGCCTTCAATGCACATATAGTGTTGATAAAAATTACATTGTCGAGGATTTTTTGTTTGTTTATTCGGCCTTATATCAATTTATATTTTGCGAGTGCTCAGAAAAAATGTTTTTTACACAGCGGGTATAAATCTTCCGACATAGTGAATAACCTCTGAGAACTCACATTAACCTGAATTTCCTGCTTGAACATATCAGCCGCGCGGTGTGCATATATGGGCATTATAAAATATCCGAATAGTGTGACTCCAGATGTACCTCTGCATCCGTATACTCTGATGAGGATAAATAATGTCCGCTAATGAGACTAAGAAAACGTGCGCGACTTTATAGCGAACAGGGTAGCTCCAGACCACACTGCGTGAATGCGCTGATGGTCTGGAGCTTAGTTGACCGCATATGTAATAAACCCCATTTTCGCACGACGCGGCGATTACAGTTGCATAGTTGTGTAACTGGGCCATACAATGTAAAATAAAAAGTATATACAGTGAACACGTGTTAATTTTAGGAATTGTGTAAAACAAAAATACTGAGGTTCACACCGTGTTTGTTCGTGACAACAGATGACAAGAGGTGGGACGATGTTTGTAAAGTTATCGTTTGTCTTTTCTTTAAAGAAGCATTAATTAAACTTATTGATATTCTGCGCGCGTCAAAATTGACAAGACTTTAATGATTGCCTGTCAAAAATAACAGTCAATACAAGCGATAAATAGTAATGATTTAATTTTAAATCTGAATTTTCCTGTAACATTTAAACAATTCGTATAGTGTAAATATGCAAATGGTTCTTACGTAACTACATACAATGTAGTCTTTTGTGTTTGTTCATCTATTTGATAAATCTTTATTTGTGTAGGAAACTTCTTATTAACAATGACCGTTGCTTTCGTGAATGCTACTATTCGTATCTTTCCAATTCAAATTCATTTCTGAAATAAGTAACAGATGAAATTTCCGAAAAGTATTTTTCAACGATATCACAGAAAGCCTGTGTAACACTGACTGCAATAATCATCCTTTGTTACATTATAGCATGTTATATTATAATCGAACAATAAAGGTTACATGTGCATTTAGTATCATTGACAATAAAACAGTTTAAACAATCTGCATACTATAAATATAAATTTTCATTTAAATCATTTTTGGCCTATCACTTATCACTTTAACAGTTTAGTTCCATTGTGGTATTGTCGTGTATATAATATGTAATACACTTATACGAATATGCTGAGTATTTTTAAACAATGACATGTTTTTTTTATGATAAACATATTGCTGAAACATTACGATCCCGCCATGTTTATGTAATTTATTGCGATGATAAGTAGGCTTCATAAATTGTTAATTAATTTGTCAGTTTATGAAAATAAATTTTAACCACATTCCTACTAGGTCACAGTGTATGTGCCACCATATGAGTAAAATATCACGACCCTGTCATGTTATAAAAATAAAAGATGCTTATTAGATGCCATAAATTGTCACTCTAGGTCTTAATAACTTCTTCCACAGAGACGGACATTAGGTTTACAGTCATATTTCAAACATCAGATAGCGGAAAACGAAGTATGTAGAATATCAAAATGTTAAACTACAAATGATCACTTATTCATATTCGAGAATAATAAATGAAAGGAGTATATCAATGGTTTAATCTGACGATATTTTTTATTTATTTGTATACTTAAAAAAAAATTGCATGCATACAATTTGTCCCAGTTGGCGTAAATAAATCTAAATAAAAAAAAATGAATTAGAAAATATTAAATGAACACTATTTTCAGGATAGTTTAATTTGATAATTTGTGTTTGTTTGGGCTCAGTTCTTTGTTCTCGATTCAAAAACAAAGCAGATCTGCGAAGGACCTTTTTTGGCAACGACATTAACACTCAGATTCCTTTCATTGTCATTATGTTGTAAGTTTTTTTTCATATATTAATACGTTACACATTGTAATTGCTAATTGCAAAACAGTAATGTTTAAATGCACGTTTGAGTAACGCGAGACTTCGATAATAACTTTACACTTAATATGAGTCATAGGTTATACTTATTTAAATGTACAGTACACAACATAAGCTGCTGAACCAAATGATATACCCTCCGGTAACGTACAATTATGAACACTGAGAAATTCAGTTTCAGTAATGCAATATTCACGGCCGTCAATAAATTATTTGTAATAACTACGCCTACGTCACCAAGTGGACGTACTAAGGTCCAGTAAATAATCAAGTATTTAAATGACGCGTAGGAAATAACCCGTCTGACTCAATAACGTATTAAACACTGTGATATTGGTACATCCTTACGTCGGCGCGTTGATCCCACGTTTCTTCCGTTACGATGACGTCATTGCATGACTGGACACACTGGAAAGGATTGGCGAGAGATCGGATAAATACTGACTGTTATGGTCAGTCGCTATCAGTCAACAACGAGACACCTCTGAGAAAGAGGCAAAGAAAAGTGAATTAGTACTAACGCGGATCTCATAAAGTGTACAGGTATTGAATTATATATTCAATGCTCTTCTAAAAAAGACCTATTTATGAGCCTTTGTGTATATTATTGAACTTATTTCACACAACATCAATAGCTATCTAATACGCATTTTCTAAAAAAAAAAAATAACCTGACACGCACTGTGTTATAAATTCTGATAAGTTAATTTTTGGACATGCAAACCTGCAAATGGCAACACTATTGATCTTAAGTCATCCTTAAAGACAGTTTTCAAATCGATGTGCAGTACTTAATGTTGTACCGTTTGTTTTAGGAACTTCGTATCGTACAAAGCTCAGCCATGAACCACACAATGATGCTGATTGTCCTTGTCACCACGTGCGTCATGGTTCAAGGTCAAGGTCATCACAGGTGGGGTCACAGAGGTCACATGGTCGGTCTCCCATCACAATTCTACGAGGACTATCCTGAGTCCCGTGTACCTATCATCCCCGCACCTCCGGCAGACAGATGGGGCTGGACTGGCGACAATGTCTTCGGTAAAAAATAATGAAGTACACTATCTGGTTGTGTGTGTTTATAATTTAATAAAGTCCATAAGGGCGAGGTATCTTACACTTTAGTGGATTCACAGTGTTATAACATGATAATTTATTTAGACAGGTACTTTATACTTTTCCAGATCTACTGAAGTCTATTTTTTACAGACAAACCAATTCTCGTTATATGTTCATGGATTTCCTTGTTTCCAGGAGGAATGATCCATGGTCAGATGTGGTCTAATGGTCCATTCTGGGATCAGAGGCCTGACTTTGGAGGTCAGATTGGACAGTGGCCAGCGAGTGGTCAGTTCGGACAGAACGGACAACAGTGGCTTCCCAATTACCAGAATAGTTGGAATACTCCGTTATCAGCCAATCCTGTTAATAACCAATGGTTATTTAATGGCAATGGCCTGAGTGAACAGTGGAATGGAAAGTCACAAAATATATGGCCAATAACTGACGACCAAGATTACAATGTAAGCTTTCTGTAAATATAAATTCTTCTTCAAACACCTAACGGTTATGTAAGACAAACAATTATATATGTTTATTGAGTTGTTTTCAATATATTTATAGAACTGAAATGATAATTTTAGCACTGATGAAACAATAGTAATTTGCAGCAAGTCTTGAAAGGTTTACTTATAATTTACTTGTATAATTTACTTATTCAAAAATATATTCTATTTCAGGGCAAGGATTCCAACTTGAACTCCGATCCCTGGGGGAAATATACAAAACTTACAGGTGGAAACCAGATTTCCGGAAATCAGTTGATAGGAAACCAACAATCTGGCGCGAACTCCGGATTCAATTCCGGTCCAACTCAGAATGGTTGGGGAGATATGGATGGCTCCCTTACACAAAACGGATTCCAACCAGAAAACATTGATAACGGATTCCCGGTTCTCACTGGAATTTCGGGATCTAATAGCGTCCAGGGAATAAATATTCCATCAGGGATTACAGGCATCACCAAAAGCAACACCAACAATCAGAATCAGGTTCAGTGGCGAAGAAACAAGTAATTTATAAAAGCCAAAATTATTGAGCTGAATATTTAATTAATGCATATTTCTGGTTCATTCATAGAGTGGCGAAGTGATGATGTTATTTGTAATGTTTGATATTGTTTGCGTTATTGTTTATATAGTGATCAGTTATGTTTTATTATATACATTGTTCGTGCGTTTGTTTTATCGTGTTCCTATTGATAATATTTTGATATGTTTTGTATAATATTTTGTTATTGCATAATTTATTATTATATGTTACATTTTATAATTTTGATACTGTTGTACAATAAAAAAGAGTTAAAAAATGTATTGATCGTTTTTCCCTATTTTTCCGTATATAATTTTCGATCCATGAAGTTCAGTCGATTCAAAGAGAAACACCTGTCAATCGACTAAAGGTGTGGACGTCTGAAAATGCCCATATTAAACAACGATTCATGTCATGTAAATGACATATCAAGATTTCCCAAATATTGCTTTCAAAAAAATCGACTTTCAATTTCACAAAATATGTACCGAGAAGACGAATATTACTTAATGCTTGTAAACAGTTTATTCGTTAAATGGCTCGTAAACAGATGATATTTTACAACTTATATATAATTAAAGCCCCAATACAACTCAAAATCGACGAAAATTTCTTACAATATTTTGCAAAATAAAGTTAAACAATTAAAAATCAGTGTTCCTCATAGCAATGGCCGAAATTTCAACGCCCGATGGGGTCTGGTAACATAGATTTTTGCAGATACAAAATGCTCGTTTTTATTTTGTGTGAAACAATAAATTCCATTTTAATTTCACGCAAATATATCTATCCATACGACATACGAACACTAATATGGTACCATGTAAGTGTTCATGTGTCGTATGAATAGAAATCGTAAAATGAATTTAATTATGCCAAAAAATAATATAAATGTATCTACAAACATCTATGTCACCAGACCTCATCTGGAGTTTAAAATTTGGCAATTGCTATAAGGAACACTGATTTGTTATTGTTTAACTTTATTTTACGAAATATTGTACGAAATTTTCGTTGCTTTTGAGTAGTAATGGGCCTTTAAGACAGCTCTTCCAAATACGTTAGTGAAAGTAATACTTATCCTGAAAAGGAGATTGGACAGTGTACACTCTTAAAGTGCGTCCGATTGATATGCATACATGGCACAGTTTATATCAGACGCAAAAAAAACAACATGTTTTACATACTTTATTCTACTTAAGGTTTCGTAATGTTTATAGAAAACTTATAATAATATGAACAAAATGAATGTTGCACAAGATAATCAAAAACGTTCAACTGTTTTGGGGCTACGGATTCAATAAATAAGTCCAGATATAAGTAGTGTTTTTGCCTTAACTCTCAGGGAGAAAATGCATAGTACATAGTTTGTACTTGTCCTTCCATCCATCCGATAGATGTTTGTGTTGTCCTAATTCGAGAAGTATTGTTGCGTGAGTGATGAAGCTTCGCAACCATATCACAAACAAAAATAATCATTATGTGAATTTGCGCACAGTTTATGTGAGTTTTAGTGTTGTTTTTTTTGTTTACATAACCGGTGGTTAACTTGGGCAAATGGGTTTTAACAGAATAGTTTTAATCGAACAGTTGTGTTGCTTAAGTGATAAAACTGTACACACATTTTATTTAATCAGCATTTGACATTGCGAATCTGTGTTCAGATTTAAAAGGTGTTATTGACAAAAATGGCGTTTTTGAAAGTAAATCTCACACACATAGCTCGAACACATTAATTGCTATGCTGATGAAACTTTACAAACGTATTATCACATCAGCATATGAATTGGCACACATGTATAGGTTGGTGCATTTTGACATAAGAGGAGTAAATTGGTAGTTTTTTAGTGAAAAAAAATGCATTTTTTAATTGTTGAATATTACTAAAAAAAATACAGCTTATCAGATTATTTAATAAACCTTACATTCGTACCAAACAGCACGTGAATATTTGCAGTTGGCTAGTCTGGTGCATTTATTTCGACATAATGGAAGTTTGAAACACACGTGGAATGGTATATGTGGGGTTACTTCTAGTTCACTTTATTTTGATTTTAAACATACATAAACTTTATTTTAGTTGTATCCACTATATATTTCATCTACCTCATTATAATGGATCCCACGTGGATTGTATAGCCATTTTCCCTGGAACGATTTCAGTTTGGGATTCTTAATGCCAAATGCACGTTTCGGAAATAAAGGTTTACACTAATTTTCGGACCCTTTGAAACAAGGTTTATGCATAATGTCACAGAATGCATTACTTATTGCGGCGCTGTGGTGTCCGTATAGCCGCCGCAATCGAGAGGTTCAGGGTTCAATCACTACTCCGGGAGCATTCTCAACATTCTATACAGAACAGAACAGAACAGAAAGTTTATTCATATAACTTGAACAAGTCCAGTTCATCGTTACGCATACAAAATTGACAATATATAAACAATAAGCACATGCATAGTAATGCAAAAATGACCAAAATGGTACTTAACAATGTATGAAAAGTATACTAAGGCCATTATATTACTCAACATTTGCATTCAATGCCTCAGTTCTCATTTTAAAATCATTTTTACAATATATCGCGAGTTTAGTTAGAATTTTAGTGTTAGTCTTTGTTAACAAAAGTATAAATTTATGCATACTAGGTCGGTTATAATAGAATGTGTCGATATATATTTATACAATGACACATATCCTTGATTCATTAATCGGAATGTCTAAATACGTCGAAGCTTAATTAAATAGGGTTTAACTTATTGTTTGCGTGTTTAAAAATACGCTAAGTTAATCATTCTTCTACGAACATTACGTAAAGTTATTTTTTCTCGGAGTCGGATATAATATATCGCATATCCAAATGATGTTTAAAAAAAACAATTGAATTATTATTGTTCATATTTTTTGCTTTTTTGTATCCGAGGTGTTCTGTTATGAGGTTAATTTTTATTTAAACTTAACGGTTGGTGAATATTTTTGAGTCAAGTGTGAAGTTTGGAGCTACTTTGAAATTGTTTAAACCCCAATGCTTTGCATTTACCGTTCTAAGCCGGTCACCCCATTTTTTATTCATGGTTGTGTGTGTTTTTATGGTTTTTGTTCGTGTTGTTTAGTACCTTTGTTTGCGCCTCAATGTTTCCCAATTGGTTCCTTGCCATAAATACTGGAACACACGCTGTAACAAAATTTCTCTCCTGCTAATGCCGATGAAGATTCACTTTGTGAATATTTTACAAAATAACAAAGGCTTTTTATTATACCAAATCTTGTTGAAGCTCGTTGATCAAGGAAATGTCGATATTGTATTATCAACATATTGATCAGTGACATTTTACGACCCCGTCAAGTTTAAGCAATTTAATATCTCTATGCTAAATTGGTGTCTAAATGTCATTTAATACGACATTCGTTGGTTTGGGGTGACAATTTGTAATCAAATTTATGCAAAAACTACTAAACCAGTTTTGTTAGTTACTTAACATGTAGGTGTTTGTCACCATATAAGTGAAATATTACGACCCTGTCATGTTTATGTCCAAATAAGTTATGTTAGAAGTTCATGCTATAAATTATCATCCAATTCCTCAATCCGTAGAGACAACATTTTATGATTGACATGTAACAAAGCATGTAAGTTCACATAACAAAAAAGGAAGAGTATAAAGGTCATAACACAATTGAGCACATTATAAATTAATTATTAAAGCAGTACATAGTTTGTCTCGATGCGATTTGTAAACGTAAGTAAACACTACTTGATCTATGTTTTTTCTTATTCATTTGCTTTATTATTTTAGACACATCAAGTAACGTTAACACAGCTTCTTCCAAGTAGTTCATGGAAATTGACAACGGTATTTTTTTGCTTATTATAAAGTTATGTTTATAAGTTATACAGCCTGTGAGCGGATAACTTCTCTGAGAAAATGCGTATTCCAATGTCCACTAGATATTGCATTATATTTGTAGTCCTTTATTGAATAATAAAATAGAACTCAGAAAAGCGAAAATACAGCTCTGCCAAGACTTAAACGGCAATTTACTTTGAATTATGATTGAAAACGGAATTCAGATTTCAGAAATATGTTCAAACCTTTCAACTCCTTTAATTTCCCTAATGATTTGTTTTTTAGTTCTTTGTATTTATTGTTATTTTATATGACTGAATTTTTTTTGTGAGTGAATGTTCTAACACAGGAACGACAAACATCAGCAAATGTAACAAAAATACAGTTTGAAACCATTTGGTTAATATGACTGTGAGTGTACTGTCCTCATTGGTTGTAATAATTTTATATACAGTGTACAGTATGAGCTGTTGATTCAGATTAAAATACTCTCAGGTCAATTGAATGTATAAACAGTATGCGCAACGGAAAATTTGCCTGCGTCACCTAGTGGACACAGTAACGACAGGCCAAAACCGAGCGTTCAAGTGACGCATAGGAAATAGCCCGTCTGACTCAGTAACTTATTAACCACTTGGATGTCGGTATGTCCTAACGGCAGCGCGTTAATCCCACGTTTCTTCCGTTACGATGACGTATTTGTATGAATGGACAAAGCGGAAAGGATTGACGAGAGATCAGATAAATACTGACTGCTGTGGTCAGTCGCTACCAGTCAGAAACTCAACACCTTTGAGAGAGAGAGAGCTAAGAAAAGAGAAATAGTAGTACAGCGGATCCCAATACGTTTAAAGGTATTTCATTATGTATGCATAAAAAGACATTTGAAATAAATGAATTTGCGAATTCAAATACTTATTCTTAAGTAATTGAACTCCTTTTGTGCAACATCAATTGTAAGCAAATAGCATTGTCTCAAAACCAGTTATTTCCTTCACAGTGATTTATCAGTTTGCAGATGAAATTTATGGCAATGCAGACCTTTGAAACGCAATAACATTGTTTTAAAAAGTCAAATATACAACTAGTTTGACATGTGTGTTCTCGGTAATATATAATGGACGCTTTGCTTCAGGAACAAAGCATCGTTAAACAACAACTATGAAACTGACGATGATGATGATTCTTGTCCTTTTCGGCACGTTTGCTCTGGTTCAAGTTCAAGGTCATCGCAGATGGGGCCACATAGGTCATACGATGGACCTCCCCTCACAGCTCTTCACGTCGCATCCAGAGTCCTACGAACCAATTATTCCCTCCCCTCTTGAAGATATATGGGGCTGGACGGGCGACAATATATTCGGTAACGATGGATAAATTGTTTAAAAAATAATTCTAGCGGTGTTTATACAGTTTAAGTTAAGAGAAACATGATGTACTCAGTTTTTAGATAGTTATTGCCTCCGAGAAGTCGTTACTCTGTCAATGAATGTAACCACCTGTATTTATATTTATTTGAAAACTAAATTAAGTCTAAAAGCTTGGCGTGCACAAACATATACTTCAATAAAATAATTGTCGAGTTGTAGTACGATACTCAATTTTCAAAATAACACATCATTTAGAAAAATATTTGTTTACGAATATTTTGTACGAGACAAACGAATCCTTATTTCCAGGAAGCCCGTTGTTTCCTGGAGGGATGATGCAGGATCAGATGTCGCCTTATGGTCCATTCTGGGAACGGGGGCCGAGTTTCGGAGGTCAGATTGGACAGTGGCCAGTGAGTGGTCAGTTCGGACAGAACGGACAGCTATGGCTGCCCAATGACCAGAATGGTTGGAATAAGCCATTATCAGACAATAATATAAATGGCCTAAGCGGACAGTGGAGTGAACAGTCACAAAATATATGGCCAATGACTGACGATCAGTATAACAATGTGAGTAAAGCACACACTTACACTTTTAGAATAAAACAAACAAACACTATATCTTCATTGAAGTTTGGTCTTACAGGTTTTCAACTGAAGTTGTTTCATTCATAAATACAAACTTATAAAGTAAAGTTAATAAATACTTGCTAGTTTAAGTTGATAACTATATAACCCTTCGATGTCATGCTGATGAAGGTAAATATATATATTCCAGGGAAGAATTTCTAACGCAAACACCGGAAACTCCGATCCCTGGGCAACATATACAAAATTTACAGGCGGAAACCAGATGTTTGGAAATCAGTTGCTAGGCAATCAACAGTTTGGCCCGAACTCCGGGGTCACTTCCGGTCTCACTCAAAATGGATTTGGCAGTATAGACGGCTCTCTTTCACAAAATGGAATCCAATCAGGCAATTCTCAGTTTAATAGCGGATTTCCGGTTCTTGCCGGAACTTCAGGTTTAAATGGCGTCCAGGCAGCCAATATCCCATCAGGAATGGCAGACGACAGCAACAACAACAACAACAACAACATTCCGTTTCAGTGGCTAAGGAAGAAGTAATGTAGTACAACCAACATATTGTGAAATGTTTACAAATTCATGTATGGTTCTTATTCCCTTTTATTCTTGTTCACATCCTTACATTTACCAATTGTTATTATTATTTGTGTTAATATGTGTTTTTATTTGTACACATATTAATCTTATATAAATTATTTATTTTACATATAGTGAGTCTGTTCGTGTTATCGTTTTTCCCATTTACATTTTTTTTATAGTGTTTTATACTAACCTTGTTTACTTTAAATTTTATTATTTTGTGATTTATTATGAATGAATAAAATATCGAAAGGTTCATTTATATCTTTTTTTCTATAATTTGCTAGTACCCAAAGTAGCATTACACTCAATTTAATCAATTAACTCATCTTATATACAACTGCACTGCGAGTTGTGTCTACCTTTACTCTTAAAGTTTGTTGAACTTTAACAAGCATGTTTCAATCATGTCATTTTGATGAATTTACAAATGGTATTTATAGGTTTCAAAAAAATTAAAATACAATCATAAGGCAAATAAAGGTTTATTTGCACACACGTATGCACATGTGATAATGATTGATATGCAACCTAACCTCGTTTATGACACTACTATTCCGTGAGACTTCTTATGTGCTGGGGCCATATAAAATATGATTTAATTGTGGTAAACGAAGTATTGCAAAAGTATGCACTATATTATACACTCACACAAAACAGTTGTGATTTACACAACCAGAAATTGCCGTTTACCAAGTAATCTGCGTTTGTATTTAGTTCGGTAATATTTAAGGACGATTTTACTCCGTCATGTAAATATCCATAAAAATACCAGACACTGAGGAGGTTCAATAAGTCACGAACAAAATCTAAATCCTTCTTCTCGCAGGTGATATATTTCCTGATTCCGCAATATTACTTTAAAATGTATTATGAACAAAACACATCGACCTTTCGTTAATGAGAAACAAAGGGTATGGTGTGGAGAAATTATTTTCTACCGATTTTTAGTGCTGTGTAGCTTGCTAAAGTACAAAGTAGTTTTTACGATTATCAAGTTCGACAAAGTCCTACTGAAGACTGTTAGCTCCCGGGAAGCGTATACAATCAAATGAACGACAAAAAGCGAAACAGTAATGTTCAAACGTGTATATATAGAGGAAATTTGTTAATTTCAGTGTAAGATCGTTTTATCATTTCATGAGTTGTCATATAAAACATAGTTTAACGAGTGGCGGAGCTCACCGCCGCCATGTGAAAGTACAGCTTTAGTTTCCGCATCGTTTTCGCGTAAATGTTTATTTAAGTGAATTGTATAATTTTATTAATATTGTTCAACAAGTTGAATTGTACACGGACGATGATAGAGCTTACATACTGTACTTAAGTAATAGCAACCAATTCCCCAAAAACTTGGCACTAAGCCGGGTTGAAATGATCGGGTTGCCATTCACTTGTTTTCTCCGCCCATTCATCGCATAGCATTGATTTAATAAGTATTTATAACTTGTTTAAAACGTGTGCATATCAGTAACCAACGTTCAAAAAAATCAACAATACAATCTCATGCATATAGAGAAATTGTTAATATACAAACAATACATGTTTCTATGTATTTCTTTAGAATTCTTCTTGAATACGAACATATTTTCAACGGTTTATACGCGGTATACTTGTATGGCTGTTTTACGCAAAACCTTGCGTGACTTTATAGCGGGCAGGGCTGTTCCTTACCAGGGTGCGCGAATGCGTAGGCTGATCTGAATCTACTCTTGTCGCATATAAGACCCATTTCCGCATAACGCGGCTCAGATCGTTTTATTATTTACATTAGTTCATATTCATTCGAAAGCTCAATGACAGGTTAATTAAATCAACGTTTAAGTGGAGAAAGATTCACCTTAATAATTAAATTTCCCAGTCGATTTTTAATATAAACACCGTTTGAATGGAACCGACAGAATAACACGGAAACTGTCATGTACGTGTCTTTTTTATATACTAAGTATGCAAATGTTGCTGGTTTTAAGATACTATGTATGCAAATGTTGCTATCAGTAACTTCATTCACGATGTGTTTTGACATAAAGGTGTATTAAAATGGTCACGCCTTCTTCACCTGTAACCTTAATTCATAAATAAGCAGGGTCAATTTTAAGCAACGTCTTGTGTTTGAATTTGAACATCCATCATCTTGTTTCCTGAAAAGACCATAAAAACATGTCAACACACACCTAAAAGTCAATAATGTATGAACATATATTACTATAACAGCCAATTGTTATATGCATGTACATGTACATACAAACTGTACTCCGAGATAGGATAGTTATCACCATATATTATTCCGGTGATTAAACTTATTTTAAAGCATTTACATGTCGATTTTGTTTGTTAGATTTTCGCAGTTTTGTTTGTATTTTCAGTCACGTTAGTCAGATACAATACTCATACCTATATCATTGGATTGCGTCGCCGAGTTCTCGCAAAATTGTTAATTTGTATTTTCCGCCGATTGCAAAAGTGTTTCAGTAATAAGGCGGTCACTTGAGCTACTCACTTTATGTTCTGTGTAAGCCGGTTTGCCAGAGCTCAAGGGATATTAATGCCAGTAACTGACAACTGCCTTAATTCAAGCAGAGATATAAGTGGAGGGTGGCCTTAGAAATAATTATATGAGCCTCGTTCTGTGAAAAGGTTGTTTA
>VMBQ01013121.1:0-17994 GCA_007657795.1 Dreissena rostriformis
ACGCCACAACAGTTACTTGCGTACGATCTACCCCCTGAGGATTGTTGTCTGCATAATCTATGTCATCCTTGAACTCCCAGGACCAACGTGACCAATCTTGGCTGTGCCTTGCCTGAACATGGATTTATTCATATATTAGCCTCCCTCTGGGATAACTTAGCCAAATGATTTTCCGTACGAAGAGACTGCCTTTAAATGTGCCATAAGACCGGAAATTGTCGTCCCTGATTAGCCTAGGCGGATTGCAAAGGCTAACCTGGAACCACACTTTACGCACATGCAATAATCGTGGTTTTCAAGAACGAGGCTTTTTGTCTGATTGGCAATATTTTTTTGTCATCCTTGCCCAGTGTTTGCAAAACATTTTAACCTCAATTGTCAATTGCATTTTACATTTAATTTCATTTTGTTGTCTTTGATTTTTGTAGTTTGGTGTTGAGAAACAAAAATCAATATCCATAATGAAAATTGATTTCAACGAACTGACAAAGATTTTTGTCATCCTTATAACAACACATATATTAAAATTGATTTTCAGTGCCACCATAAAAGTTGACATTGATGTCCCTTAAAATGAATTGTTTGCTGTCAATTAAAATAATTGCAAAAAATAGACTGTAAAATTTAATCGTGATTGTGGGATAGTGACATTATCACTTTGAGTTTAGTAGACATTTTTACAACCTTACAACTTATACAATCAGCAGAATAGTTTAAGCTGAAAAAAGTATTCAACACAGTATAAAATATACTAAAGTGTATAAGGTTATTGCATTATTTTATAATTGATGAAGTTTCATATTTGAAAATTTAAAGTCTCTACAGATCTTTTGCAAATTCGCGAATGTACTGACTTGTATCCCAGCATTCTGCAGATGACAGTGGCATCATTATCGTCCTTGTGGCATCATTATCTTCCCACTGGTCAATTGTGGTCATCACATATGGTACCATGCTGGTTATTGACCGCTATCTGTACATGACATGACTACTGTGCTTGTCACGTCCATCGACAAGTTCCACTCTGGGTGCAATGTGAGAAGGTTCTGAAAACATATGAGCTAAGAGAAAACTGGGCTTAATGCATGTGAGTGAAGCATTATCCCAGATTAGCCTGTGCAGTTCACTGTCTAGTCCACAGTCTAATCATCAATCAAGCATTCTGCTTTTATGGAACTTTTGTTTAAGGGAAGTCTCTTCTAAATCAAACAATACTTGAAATAAGTACATTGAGCCCGTTTTTTTACCACAGCCAAGCTCATATTTATAATTCAACAGGTTTGGTAATGTAATTAATCACACATTAAATAAGATTTTTCAAAAATGTAGGAGTCAGTTTGGACCTTCTTCCACGGCAAAATTACCAGCCTTTTAACTCCATTTAAACATACCTTTTACATCTTTCAAAAAGATGCGAAGAGGCCGCGAAGGATTGTCTAAACCAATGCATTAAATAACTGCTATTGCTATCATTAATTGAAGTGAAATGAACTTTAAATGTTCAAATACTATAAACAACTTTTTGTCAATTATTTTATAAATTATTAGGTGACCTACACCTATATCAATGTGTCAGACTGACCTAGGAGACCTGACCCATGCACTGACTAATATTAACCTGTGACAAATGTACGAGTCTCTAAGCTACCCTGCCATAGTTGCTTGGGTCACTTCCACTCAAAAGGCATCCAAAGTCCCATATTTTTACTCTGGTATATGGTGTTTAATTGCCGCAGCGTAATTAACGTTGTGATCTTATCTGCAATCAAACTTAGACCGTCCCAGCTTTATGAACTGATAGTTCACATGACCTGCTTGTTAAAGACATAACTCTACTATTTCATGAATACACAACCATTTCAACCATTAATTGTAGTAAACTTCTACATGTAAACTACTACATGTACTGTATTCTGCATATGCATGTTTTTAACCAACTTGTATTATTAAATCATTAAACTATGTACAGTAAAACTGCGACGATAACTCAAGATAGCACGGGACTGACCTCGATGCTCGAGTAATCGCAGGTTTTGAGTTATCCATGGAATTATTTGTTTTCACTGTTTCGGTTGGTGATGCTTAACTTCTGACCGCAAACGCTTTATGTACATGTAAGACGGAGCTTGGAAAAGAAAAGGCTTTGTAAAAAATCGCTTAAGGTAACAGTATACTAAACTAAACAATAAGAATGATCGTTCATTCATTTAATCTTATCAACATACACACATAACACATATATAATCAAAAATATTCAATGTACATATAGCATATTTAAAATAGCACACAAGGTAATTTGACAATTTGTAAGACTATTTACTTTCTGTGTTGCCATGATGTAGCGCAAATGACAAGAAGGATTCCGATGTATCTGCTGCGCTCTCTTTTATACCATACACTTTATCATAATTATCGATTGCTGGTAATTATTTAATTATCATTAAAATTGTGTAGGTTTTATTTGCATCTCAAAGGTTGACAATTTGCAGTGTTTCTCAAACTGCGACTAACTTCACACCTAATCAAGCGTTTTGTGTCTGCTTGATTCACAACTCAAATATTTTTAGCACCGACCAGACGAGAAAGTGTCTTCGAATAATTGTTAATTAGGTGTGAAATGCCTTTCAGGGACACAGAGTTATTGCGGGTATTTTTATATAGAAATTAAAGGAAAATGTTGGGGACTTCCTTAAATGCTCGAGTAATTGCCAGTTTTCAAGAAATCGCCAGCTCGAGTTATTGCAATTCTACTGTATATGAAAATACAATTATCAATCTAATATTCACACAATATTTGCGTGGAACTTACTGAAAAGTTAAAGACTTGCAAACAGGAAAGCATAGTTTCGTTTTTAATGTAAACACTATGAATGTACTCAAAGAATAATGAACCTAAAGCATAAAATACCGGCCAAAATCGTCACAATTGTATCTATCATCCCAAACAGCTTACCTGTGGGGAGGTCAGGCAGAGGTGCCAAGAAGTCCTCAGCGTGGCCGCAGTTGTACCCCAGTTACTGGACAGACAGACAGGCAGACTGTGGTCTCTTTGCCCATAAATTCAGCAGATGGGTTCCCGCCCCGTAACTGAAGTAACTAAAGTAACCCCAGGGCACGGCTTGGCTTGTCCGAACCTAAAAAATGTACGAGATTTAGTTTAGTGTATTATTTAACGGACGGACGGACGGACGGACGGACGGACGGACGACCGGACGGACGGACGGACGGACGGACGGACGGACGGACGGACGGACGGACGGACGGACAGACAGACAGACAGACAGACAGACAGACAGACAGACAGACAGACAGACAGACAGACGTCAATTTTATATGCCTCCGCCTTTGGAAGTGACTTCCTTTAAACGAAAAATACCATAAAAGCACAGGCTAATTTGGAACGACACTTTATGCACATGCATTAAGCCCTGTTCTCTCAGAACGAGGCTTATATCTTATCTATCTATCTATCTATCAATCTTTCTATCTATCTATCTATCTATCTTTGTGTGCTGCCAGCCCGTAGAATTTCTTCACATAGTACATGTTGGTCTGGATGTTCTTAGTTTTCCTCGACTAGCACTTTCACCTGTCCATAGACCACAGTAGTCTTTAAAATGATAAGTTAAACCAAGCACGCCCAAATTCTTATCTTTTTATTTGAAATCCAGAAAATGCAACAATCCTGCATAAATGAAACTGAAAATCTGAGCAAGTCTTGTTAAAAAATTACATGTGCACTGCCACAGTGTGAATCTAAGTAACATTATATAAATGAGCCTCACTCTGGGAAAACAGGGCTTAATGCAGTCTGCACAGGCTAATCAGGGACACTTTATGATTTAATAATAGTTTTTGTTTAAAGGAAGTCTCTTCTTAGCGAAAATCCTGTTAAGAGTAAAGTGTCGTCCGTCCCTGATTAGCCTTTGCAAACTTCACAGGCTAATCCAGAACGGCACTTTTCGCAAAGGCAAAATCCCAGAGCGCGGCGCGGCTCACAATGGAAATATCAGCAGAAAAACAGCCATAAAATTCTTACCAGTGTTTTTTCTGGATTAAATATTCGGCGTTATTCGGCCCCATTCCCCTCCAGAAAGAGTATATATTTTTCCCCTATTTTTTAAAAAAAATCCCCACTAGATCTAGAAGTTAAAAAAAAAATTATTTTTTTTTTTTTTTAGAAAGAAGTGTCTAATGATAATTATATCATGATGATTTTATTTCATAAACAACTAACAAAGTATATGAACTTTGAACATAAACATAACATGTTGATGAAAAAGAGTTGGAATATTGTTTTTCTCTCTATGTATGGTGAATTATAGTGTTAAAACTTGATTTTGTACTGTTACTTGCAAAGCATTGAAATTTCCCCTTTTTCCCCCTTTTATGCGCAAATTTTCCCCCCCTCAGGGGGGACCCCTTTCCCCCAAAACTGAAAAAAAACACTGCTTACATTAACATAATGAAATGTTTAGCACCATAACTCATTGCAATATCACAAAGGATAGTTTAACACTCAAGATTTTACATGTGGTCAAATACACTTTGAACTGTTTACAGTGTTGACTATAGTTTTTACTGTTATTCAGTATATATCTGCTTGTACTGCAGAGGTCAGGAATATAATGGAAACTATATTACTATGCATGTGTCCTGTCATTATATTAAAAGCATTTGAGAAATTGGGTGATAATGATAAATATAAAAGCAATAAATGTTATAATCAATTCACATGATAATAATGCATTTAGAAACGATTCAATGAGAATTATGTATGAATATATAAAAGGGAATATTAAAATCCAATGTGTAACTCTGACTTATACAAAGTATCAATGTCGATGTTGTAAGATTGTCCTAAAACCATACAAAATAGTCTCAATGTCCGCTTTCCAAAAATTTTTTACTTGCAAATAGAGCTTGTAAATACGCATACATTGCTAAACAGGAAAACTTAATAAAAGTATATAAATAAGAATAAACTGCAAGCCAAAAAAGAATAACATTATCACAAATATATGCCTGCCAATAGATTCTAATGGGGTAAAGACTGTACAAATTCTCTTTTAATAAATTTCTTATAGGAGTTGATCTGAAATTGTGACATTGACCTTCAACCTAGGGAACTGTTTTTGTGCACACTCTTATCTAAGCATGCTTGTATTTTTGCTGTGGTTATGAAAAATCCTTTCATGCTCGATAAAGTTAAGCTCCACACAATGTGTTGACCATTAATTATGACAATGACCTTTGACCATGTTCCCTTATTGAACACTAAACAAAACAATGCCTGTCACTATTTGAAAATCTATAAATGCTGGACTAATTGTATCTGCAAGACAAACTGTAAGGGGTTGCTTTCTTATATTGACCTTAATCTAGAACTGTGACCTTGACCTTACAGATTGGGAAATGGTTTTTCAATGTGACCCTACATGTCACTATGTTTGTCCTTTTTGCAAAGTTATGTGAGAACTCTTACAACACTAGGCAAGTTATGCCATTGACACACCTATATTTTCCTCCCCACACACTTGCATTCCCATATTGTTTTTATTTCATCATTTGGTCATTTAATCAACATAATCCTAACTGTTGTAGCCTTGAAAGTGTAGAGCTTCTCCATTGGCATGTTATGGGTATCCAACTTCTCTGTAGTTCTTGTCCCTCATTAGAAGAGAAAAATGTGAACTCGGTTTTGATATGCATTGTTTTAACATGATTTGAAATTAAATAAAAGGAATTATGGAATATTGACAAAAAAAAAATATATATATATATATATGAGAATACCACATTATTGATATCAGCAACAATCAATTATTTCTTCTTTGTTTTGAGATCTCAAAATTGGTTATTGTAAACATTGACACAAAATCCTGACAATTTATACTAAAATGTCTTGCTCAAATAAAACATGTCATGCTTTTTAATCAAAGAAGAACGCAGAAAACCATCAATCACTCAACAGCATATACAATCAGGCGTTTAAAGTCAAGATTGGAAATTTCTCCCTACCGCAGATGGTACTCCGCAGTGCATCACACTTGTCCTGCATGGCCCGGTCCCCACCCACGCACTAACCACCGGCTACAGCTTGCCATGCACTGAACCTAGCACATACCAGTGGCATACATAGTCATACATAGTAACATGTGAACTACTTTTCATTTAAATAAACAAGGGGTGTCTTAAGACATGTTTGATAAATTAATTTACTATCAGTCACGTAATATAATCGTCACAATGTAAACTCGCCACAATGTAAACTTAAAGATGAAAATTTATTAATAAAAACAATAAATTAGACCATACCAAGTAATGAGATTTTCATTTTGTTACCAATTAATTAAGGTAACTTAAATTAAGTTCTGAAGGTCTGCATATGAGCCAACTGTATATAAGCTACATACACATGCACAATTTCAATGCATTGTATCTGAAGTTACTGCATGCAAAATTGTAATCTAATTTTAGCAAAAATGACCTTGAAATTTTAACTGGCCAAAAAGTGAAGCCAGCCCAATGCTATGTATTCATGTCAGCTAAAGATAGGAGTTGCTGCCTTTATCCGTTACCTCACATAATGATCCCAAATACATCTGAGAAGTTTCAATTGAATATCTGTGGTAGTTACAGAGATGTGTACTTGTTGCACAAAAACTTTAACTTGAATTTCAACTTGCACGCAAACAAATACAAAGTGGGCATGTCCAGCTAAAAACCTGGTCATAGTTATAGGTCTTTGTCAGTCAATGTTCATAAAGATCCTGAATACCTTATTACAATATGAGCAGTAAATATAGACATATGGAGTAGTTGCATGAAAACCTTAACCAAATTGCAGGCTAGAGAACTTATTCAATGGCATCACACAATGCCCGCCCTCAAACACATGTGTGAAGTTTCAATTGAATACCTAGAGCTGAAATATAGAGATGACTTCAACTTTGACGACAACTTCAACTTTGACAACAGCATTACAGGGATACTGATGCACAGCATTACAGGGATACTGATGCACAGCATTACCGGGATACTGATGCACAGCATTACAGGGATACGGATGCACAGCATTACAGGGATTACAGGGATACTGATGCACAGCATTACAGGGATACTGATGCACAGCATTACAAGGATACTGATGCCAACATTTGCATGAGTAGCAAAGGTTGTACTATTAAGTGAATCAACATTTGCATGAGTAGGAAAGCTCGTACTATTAAGTGGATAGTGAAGCTTAAAGGTGGTCACCTGCCTGAACTAGCCACCTCCCTTAAGCCCTGAGCTAGCCACCTGCCTTAAGCGGCCACTTTGACCACTTCCATGTTTATAGGTTTGACAGTATAACATTCAGAAACATTCATTCATGCAGAAACAGGAGGAAGCAGTATTTGAAAATAGCCAATTAACACAAGTTTGTTGAATATGTTTCTTTAAAACTAAATAAAACAAGTGAGTTCGTTAAATTGATATCCCCCGCCAAATACATTTTGTTGATGGATGGATGGATGGATGGATGGATGGATGGATGGATGGATGGATGCATGCATGCATGCATGCAAATCCATTGATATACGGCATAATCGTAAAAAAAAGAATGTACTTTACATGTTTTATGCACAGCATCATTGCTATCTTAACACCCACCCCATGAAGAAATCGTGTAGCATATTTGAGATATAGCCCTGCAAGGCAATTCTCTTCATTGATATCTAGACACCAATGAAGTTCCATGTTTTTTTTTATCGTTTCTAAGATATAGTCCTGAAAAATTACATCATACAAGCACAAAAAGGGCAATAACCCTTATTTAAGAAAGTGCAGGGTTATGGTTCTTAAGCAAGGCACTTCGCCTCATTGATATCAGTACACCCTTGAAGTTTCATGTTGATATCTTATATAGTTTCTGAGATAAAGTCATGAACAATTTTGTGACAGACTGATGGACTGAGGTATGAGGTATGGACAACGCCAATTCTATATCCCTATATCTAAGGGATAAGAAGAAACTATATGCCTAAAACTTAAATAACACGAATTAAGAAACCATCATTCGGATTTTTCGTTTGCAATAACTACCTCAAACCTGCATTATCTGTAATTTTTTTAGATTGTCTGTTTGAAAAAATAAATAAACAAACTATAGATCTTGAATGAAATGCTAGGTACCATTCACCAGATGTATGGAACCAGCTGTAGACATAGGCACAAGTTTAATGAATTTTTTTAAACATGTTTATTTTGAACAAACTTGATGACCTAGTTTTACAGTTATATTAGATGCAAACATCATTTGATTTGAACACAAATATGACCTACTTTCACATCTATGTTGTTGCCCTGTTCATCCTCACAGCCCGCCATGCAGTTGCAAGAACCATCACACACAGCACTGGCATCTATGCCTCCGTCTAAGCATGTGTACTGCTCGGAACTGCAAGCTACAGTGGGGATCGCAAATCTTCATATATACATGTACATATACGTGTAATTTCCAACGTGTACATTACCAAACTGTGTAAAATGAGGGCAAAAATATTATCGTATACGTTTTAGAAACTAGAAGGAATGTAGCAGTAAAATGTTTGTGAAAATAAGTGATTTCTTACTGAAATAAAGGAACATATAGGACTCAGTCAATTAACAGCCTGGAATTGTGATGAATATGACAATTTCATAGAACTTGAGTCATTCAATTTGAAATTCCAATAATTTATATTTTGCTTATAGATGTGTGTACATAAATGCAAACTATAAGTGATTGGGAATGGAAGCTACATTAGCAAAATCTGTTTCATCGCTGATTCAAAAACTCTGGACATTGAAATGATGGTTATGGTCTTATAATATTTCTGTTTCTCAATAGCAACATTTACTGCGGCAAATATTTGTATTGTACTGTTTTTGTGTGTGTTTTTTTTCTAATTTTTTGTGTTAGTATTTTGTTTTCAAATCTAAGCATCTGACCCCCCAGTCACATACTTCTGTGAAAAAATAAGTTGTGAACTTCTGAAAATTGTGAAAGTGTGTCTGACAACACTTTAGGCACTTGAATTAAGCCATGTTTTCGCAGCGCACGGGTAAATCGATCAAGCATGGGACATTTGTCTGTAAACACACATGTAGGTCTCATAAAACTTTCATTATCCGAAAGTATCCAATTGTCATTATTTGGTTATTATATTTCCCAATCTGACAAATTGTTGTCCTGAATGTGATACTGTACCTTTCTTCTGTAGACAGCTGACGCCAGTAGGGACGACAGTTGTGCTACTTCCAGTCGGGTTATTAACAGTCAGCAGTGGAGTGGACATGTCTGTCCCTGTGCAGTTCACTTTATCTAGCATGAACTTCCCTTTAACTGAACCAAACGTTGACCCACCAACTGCCTGCGATGAAAACCAATAGAATAATTGATAACACATTGTAATTGTTTAATAAATACATCCTTCTTAAATGTTGACTCATATGGGAATTTTCATTTTGACTTGTGGTAATAATCTATAAAGATTCAACATGTTTGACAAACATTTTGCTTGAATGTTCCAAACTCATGTCCACTCATGTCCTTTGGCCTTGGTCAGTGATCTCTTATGATGACAGATGTAAAGACATTTCCTGTAAAATTTCGCCCGAACAACTGTTGTAGTCACTGAGCTCTGAAGATGTTGCAAGAAAAGCTTAAAACGGGCATTTAGCGCATACTGACATAGTAAGTATTAGTATTAATAGGGATAATAAATTATGAAAAAGTGAAAACACCTCCAACCCAATGATGAACAGAAAGAATCTCGTTTGCAGAAATAAAACTATGGTTTTAAAACCATTTTACTTATATTGTTTAACTTATACTTAAGGACAATTCATAAATTGCCATCATAAATGGGCCAGATTCCTGTATCCTCAACAATAATTCTTACACATCAAAGGAAAAGAACCCAACATAATAATCAAAACAGTAAAAACATACTGTTTATAAATTCTCTAAGTGTAAGTGAACTAAAAAAAAGTGCCTCCTGCATACCGTTTATATCCGATCATTTTAGATATGACGGAGGCATCAACATTGTCCCAGTAGTCATTACATATGACACCCCACTCTCCCAGAGGTACTTGATCTCTACCCGCCTTGATCTCTACCCGCCCGCCCTGAATCCTCGTCTCCGTCTGCCAGTCTCACCTGTACATTGCTAGTCAGAACTGAAACTGAAATACTGAAAAAATCTGGACATCATATGGTATTACTTTTGAAGACCTTATTGATTGAAATTGTTTTAGAAAATATCAAGAAATATTTGGCTAGGCGTGGTTAAGCATGGTACTTTAGATCAAAGTTTTGCTATTTATGACGACATATTTTATTCTCATTTGCCAACCTTCAGCTTACTGAATACTGAGCAACACATTACAAGTTCAGATGTTTGTGAAGGACACAAAAATATAATCTACGGTCATCAATCAGTCTAATCTCACTCTGACATCTCACTGGAGAGTGTTTCAATATGCCCTCAATAGTTCGTTACTACTCTTAAATTACTGGCACAAAATAAGTTGCGCAAATGTCAGGAAAATAAGATGAATTTGGCTTAGTGTAAGCTACACCTACACATTGCTAAGCTAATCTAATAATCAGTGATTTTTTTACCTGCGAGTCCTGCGTCCTGGCCTCACAAAAACCTCTGGGGGATGCAAATTTTGGAATTATGTGATGCGAGTCTCAAATATGCATTGAAATGTGTAACAAAATACTGTAGTTAAATATTTGGACTCATTCTATCAATTTGTGGACTCATAGATTTGCAAGTTATCGAGTCCCAGAGTCCCAGGAGTCAGATGAGAAAATGTGTAAAAATGTCACTGAATAATCCTGTAACAAAGGTGCAAATTTCACATAAAGGTAATGAATAAGTTAGTATCATTTGCCTAGTTTTTAAGTATTAACAATATGTGTTGTGTTCTGATAAAACTGGGCATAATGCTTGTGCGTAAAGTGTCGTCCCAGATAAGCTTGTGCTGTCCGCCTAAAACTGGATTTTCGCTAAGAAGCGACATTATTTAAACAAAAAATTCCATAAAAGTGTAAATTGTCATTGATTAGCCTGTGCGGACTGATTAGCCTGTGCGGACTGTGATTAGCCTGTGCGGACTGCACAGGCTAATCTGGGATGACAATTTACCACAAGCATTAAGCCCAGTTTTCTCAGAAGACGAAACATATGTTTTTAAATGAACTTAATGTTCCTTGCCACAATCTCTGTCTTTCATCACTCAAGTTCCCGCAGTTGTCTGTGTGGTCACAACCACAGCGAGCAAACTTCCTTCACAGTTGCCTGGAAACATACAGTCTTGCTTGTTAGACTCACAGTTGCCTGGAAACATACAGTCTTGCTTGTTAGACTCAGAGACAAATGTATGGCAGTTATCAATAATGAATGCTGGTATCGTATTCAGAAAGTTTAATTATTTTTAACATAAAGTTTGATAACATAACGCTTGAGAACAAAGTGTACATATATAAAAAATAAATAAAAAAAATCCACTTGTAGTAAAGAATTGTACTGACATATCTGAAAAGGTAGCTAAAACTATCATTATAGATTGAATATGTTCATACACAAAACACTTACAGGAAATAAATCACTTTAATGCAGGATAATAATTTTTTATGTGTACATTCTCTCAAATAATGCTGTAAGAGTAATAATATCTGCCTATATGGTATAAAGGGTCTTAAAACTGTTACTTATTTGAGTCGTGTTCTGAGAAATCTGGGCACAATGCATGTGCGAAAAGTGTCATCCCAGCAGATAAGCCTGTGTAGTTTGCACAGGCTAATCAGGGACGACACTTTCCGCCTAAACTGGATTTTTCGATAGACATCATTTAAACTAAAAATTGTATAAAAGCGTAAATAGCGTAAATTGTCTTCCCTGATTAGCCTTTGCGGACTGCACAGGCTAATCTGGGATGACAATTTACGCACAAGCATTATGCCCAGTTTTGTCAGTGATTAGCCTGTGCGGACTGCACAGGCTAATCTGGGATGACAATTTACGCACAAGCATTATGCACAGTTTTGTCAGACCAGACCACGACACATTTAATACACTGCATACTTGTCCTTACGTTACTTTTAGGACCACACTGTTTACCTATATGAGATGTGAGCTCATACACATGGTGCTTGTAGGACCAGTCCTAAATCTTGTCCACTCCACAACATCAGACAGCTTGCATTTCTGATGAACGAACGACAGATATATCACTTGGCGCACTGAAACAATGATTTGTTAAAATGAACCCATTCAATTTAGTGGTATTTGAAAAGGGATTGCTAAGCTTTGTTTTGTGAATCCAAGAATTAGAAAATTAAAGGAACTGCGTGCAGCCATGTGTTGTTATTTACATTTAAAATAATGCCTACAGTAATTACTGTAAGTTTTCAGAAAGTTCAAAATAATAATTGTTTTTCATGTCCTAAAATTTTGATCACATCATGAATTTTTCCCCCAAAACGCAGTGGCATTTTTTTTAAACAAAAATTGACAATGTACATTTGATGTTGCTATATTCATGTGAAAAATGTCACATATGTATAAAAGTGTGTGCTTGTAAAAACCACACCTTTCAGTATTAATTACCTTAAGTCTGCATACATACACTGACTACATTTTTGCATACATACACTGACTACATTTTATCTTCTGTTGATAAAATCTTATGTCTACATATTAAAATGTTTTTGTTCAACAATAATAAGCCTTTTGCTATTGCATTAAAGAAACAATTATGTATAATGACTTTTTAAATTGTTTGTATCCATCTTTTCATGTTACTGACAGGTATGTTTTCAGGTTTGTTATGGAAAATATGTAACCTACAAAAGTGCTGTGAAAACACACAGCTCAATAGCATCTATTATATGGTTCTGAAAGAAAACCTGATCCCTTTTGTTCATGTCAACATTGAATGTTGAAAAGTCTTTGTTTTATCAAATGACATGACTGTATTTCGTAATGTTAATACTAGAAAATTGTATAATATGTACATGATTACCTTTTAAACTTGTTATAAATAAAATAATTAGTTCATTTATAATAAGTTGATCCTGTATTTGCATTGGTATTGAATAACTGCACATTTTCAATACAAAGTAGACAGCAAGTGTCATACTGTCCACACCACAAATAGTATTGTTATGAAAAAATGTGTACTCAAACATTTTTCCATGTGAAGACGAAATGGGCAAAGCCCTACGGCACACTTACCACATCGCATCTCGTCCTGGCTGCCCGTGCTGTCAGCTTCGTAGTCGCAGTGCCAGTTAGAAGTGATGATGATGATGATGATGATGTACTGTAGAGAAATCAAAATAACAGAAGTTATTGCCCCACTAAGAATAACATGTCTTACAGGTACATTTTGAAACCTTTAAATTGACAATAGGGTGCAGTTATAATGACTTAAGCTACATTCAAAATGACTGGTCATTGCAGAGCAGATTATGCAACTGGAGATAGGACCTTATCACCTGACATCTTTTATGACATCATTGGTCAATGAAACAGTTGCACTACATTGTTTATTCAAGTTTCAAATAATGGTTTTTACATCATTGATGACGTCGCAGGAGTGTAATAATGCCGTTTAATATTTTTAACACTACGCTGTAACACCTTGAATTTACCTCACTAGCTATGGCATATGGCATCATCAGAAAATGTATCAGGGCATTTAGGCTCTGTGCATTTATCTTTAATTTTTCGACATGATGTACCTATGATATGAATATAACATCATATCCGTTGTCATGTAATACAGAATTTATTACATTCATTATTTGAAATTATTTCCTGTCTGTCAAAAGCTATTCATAGCTTATGTTATAATGTTTGCATATCATACCGACAATAAATAAATATTGATTTGATTTATTTGTAAATGATAAAAACTCAGCAAAGCATCAGTTTTATCTTTTTGAAATAACTTGTGTAATAAATTCCATATTACATACCCACTCATACAATACATGCAGGGTTTTTTTTGGCCTGATTTTATAGCCAAAAAACGGCTATGTTCCCAATCCCAAAAAGTGAGCATTTTTCCCAAAATGTGGCAAAAAATTCCAAATTTCAAAAAAAAAATAATTTTTAATAAAGAAGTGTCTAATGCGTATTTTATCTAAATTGTAATTCAATTACATGTACCAAAGTATATAATAATGATTTATATGATTTTGTTCTTTTAATTTGAATGATTATAAAGAGTTATATCAAATTAGTATTTTCCTAACAGTGGATTGTTTGTGTGAAAAAAGAAGGGTAATTAATATATTTTCCCAATTTCATGAAAATGCCGATAAAATTCCCAATTCCAAAGCCCCAAAGCCATGGGTATCTTGCCAAAAAGTGTAGAAAAAAAAACCTGACACGTATCTCTATATCTCTACATTCCAAACAGCAATGCAATATCATGTAAACATGAATATCATGTAAACATGCATATAAGGTTTGGTCAAATTGTTGTCAATGAAAACAAAATAAAACTGGAAAAAACAATGGGTTCCCTCAGCTCTTGCATCACTGTGAACTGTGTAAGGTAGTGAAGTCTACAGTGTAAAATGCTAAGGAAGTAAACAAGGGACTATTGTTTCTTAAAAAAAAAAACTTCAATAATTTCAAAAGTTACATAAGAAATAAATATCTATGCTTACCTTAAGATGTGCTAGCAGACAGTCAGCCTGTTGTCAGGTGTCATCTAGATGAATGCACCTTAACAGGAATACAGTCATGCCATGGATTCATTCATCCTGCAAGTTTTCTAAATAAACTCTTAAAGAAAAAAGAAAAAAAAGATCTCCATTGAAAATGAAAAAGTAGGAATAGTATGAAGATTTGGTAAAAAAATAGGAAAAAGTAGGATCTTGATGAAAAAGTAGGAAAAAGTCGGAAAAAGTATGACCGCTTGACATGCTGTGCTTGACATCCTGTGCATACTGCCGTTTTAGAAACATGCATTAAGCCCTGTTTTCCTAGAGCATATTTAATAATTGTATATAATGTAATGCATTTCCTTTGAATGTGGCAAATCGTTATATTTTTAAAAACAACAGTAAACTGTTATCATATGGTAATGGCATATGTTATGATAGTTTGCTGAAAAACAAACGTACCCCAAACTGGTCTCCACTAGCGGCAACCCCTAACAGAAGAATGAAACTAAATTGTGTTTTATTATTAGTCTTTAACAGTAAACAGTAAAAACTGCTATGAACCTGTAAATGACGTATACTAGTCTCCGCATCAGCTGGGACGACCGCATATATCCTTAATCAAATCAACCAGAATAAGCCCCCCAAAGAGGTAAATGAAGTAAATGAAGAAAGAAAATAACGTGTTGGGAAACATTTGCCAACATCAAATTTATTCATGTGATTCTTGAAGTATGTGTTCCCAAATTTTAAAAGGTTAAAATTGAATTATTGAATTGTAAAGTAACAAAATATGATGTATATCGCCTTCGGATATGTTTAGTGTTACAATATTTTTTTATTGGCAATTGTTTGCAAGAACATAGATTTCTCGCAAAACTTATTTGTTTACAGACATTCTGGAAGTGTGTGGATGTTAATTGTGAAACTCTGTTTTTGTCGCCTTTTTAGAGGGAAATTGGGTATGATTTAAAAAAAAGAATATAAGTAGAGTACATAGCAGGAAGGTGTATTATAGCAGGAAGGTGTATTAAAATATTAACACTTCTGTAAATGTTTATGAACACTTTAATAAAAATAATATATGTAAAATTAATATATTGGCTAAGTGATAACTTTTTTTCATATATCTATTATATCTAACTTGACCATTTATATTGGGGTAAATGGAAATACTGGTATCTCAAAGCACAGTAATGTACCTGAATGTACCAGGGGTTTTTCTGCCTATTTTGGGAAAAGGAGTCTGACCACATTGGGAATGTTTTATCAACAAAATTGGTCATTTTGGGAATTTTTGCTTCGATGAAACGGCTCATTTGGGAAAAAATTGTGAATTTATCATGCTTAAATAATTCAGCGGTTTAACAAATCAATTTGTTTTTATTTGTTATTTTGTCCTTTTTATATAAACAGATGCAATATTGGGCATGTTTAATGTTTATTCAAGTACTTCAGTTTTGTTTTTCAGTTACAGTTACACTCTGAGATAAGAACTGAACAGTCAAAACATTATAGCAGATATTTTTGACCAAAACAAACACTGGTTAGTCACACACGTTATAAAACACTTCATTCTTAAAAAAAAAAAAAAAAAAAATTTTTTTTTTGGAAATTGGGATTTTTTTTATAATTTCGGTTTGGGATCGGGTGCGTTTGCTTTGGGAGTGCCTCCGTTTTCCGGAGGCGCAGACAGTGCTGAAAAACCCCTGTGTACTGAAAAATATTGCAAGAACCATTATTGCAAGAACCATTAAATGTATTGTTTTTATTTTATGTATTCTGTACATACTATAATAACATATCATAACTTATAGCTACTAGTGTCAAGTTTATACATTTTAAGGAAAGATATAGAAATATTACCTAGTAAATAAAATATTTACCAAAAAAATCATCAATTGTATAGAAAATTAAATTCATTTTGTTTTAGTTGACCTTTAATCGCGGAGCCCCTAGCAGTTCTATGCCCTGCACCCTGCAGGGGCCCTGGGGGCCCACGCAGGAAATCTTTCAATATCCCGCCCCCCCCCTAACCAGAAATCCTTGAACCGCCCTTGCATGTTAGTATTGTTACCACGCTTGGGGCTATTTTCTTTGTTATTTGTTTTAATGTACTAAATATTTGATCTGAATGTTTTGTCCGTGCATCTTGTGCTCTTCTCCATTTAGTTATGAATGTCATGTAAAGTACATTTTGGAAACATTTTTTTTTAGTCTTATTTGATGATTATGACAATGATTATGATTGGTATATTTTTTGTACTATTTTTTAAATATGCATTTTGAATGTGCTATTAAAACTGTCACTCGACTGGACTCTTGAAGGATATGAAAGTTGATATTTTACCGTTGCTGTAGTAAATAATTAATGGAATTTTTCGTTTAGAATTGATTGTAAATAGTTGAATTAGTGAAACTGAAAGACGATTTCAAAGTTGATTAAAAAAGTAACAAGAGCTGTCACCATAGGATGACATATGCAGCCTTTTTTGGACATTTTTGTAAAACGAAACGCAAAGTGTTTTTACACATTTTTAAAAACCTTACTGCAAAGTGTGACGGAATTGCAGACGGACAGTGCGATCACTATATGCTCTTGTTATAAATGTGATTGTTGCAATTTATTAAAATAGTTGCAATAATCCAACTCCCGCTATTGACCCTTTGAGCAGTACCTATAGACGTATAAAAGCGCAAAGCTCATAGAAGAAGTACTATTTGAAATAACCGCCATTTGAATGTTGACATTTATTTCTGTGTCAAATTATGCGGACATTGTTTATTAGGAATGGCCAATATCTGAATTAATAAACTATGTTAACAATAGAATACGTAATACATACCTGCCTGCATTGGTAATAAACGTATGAAGTCCAAAACTAAGGGTTTCTTGTTTTAATTTTGGGGGAAAAACAAAAAGGCATTGTTTACACAATATGGAGTCCAGCGACTCGTGGAGTTCAATGGGAAAATACCCGCATGCAACTTAAATGAAAATGAAAGAAGGTGCTAAAAGTAGTTCCAAAAAGATTCGGTATTGTCTTTTGAATCGTGTGTAATTGAGAGGAACTGATATCCGCTAAAATTATATAAATGTACGGTAATAATATAATAATGTGTAATAGGAAATAATAATGAAATATTAAAATATAGCGTATGGCGACGTTTTACGCATGCGCGTATGACCCAATAATGGTGAAAAAACACTTACATGTTTCCTTTATTTGAGGGCTGTGTATTGTTGCGTTGAAGTTGAGGCCGAGCGTGATTTT
>VMBQ01013122.1:0-12838 GCA_007657795.1 Dreissena rostriformis
GCCCGCTCATTCGTGAGAGTTTTCTATAGGTATCATTATTTTTTTAAACAAATAAGTATTTTTTTAGTAAAGTGCAACCGCGCGTTTGAACGATTAGAAAAATGTCAGTGTGGGGACTTCATATTACAAACCCGCGGTTGCACTTTACTGAAAAAATACTTATTTGTTTAAAAAAAATCATCATACCTATTAAACATGTTAACTGGGAAGCGCAGATCTTAAAAAGTCACGTGGTGTAGGCACCGTGCATTGTCACTTGAAAATATTGAAGTTTTTATTTATGCTCATAATTTTAAATATTGTGCATTACTGTTACGGTTAAACTCCACTTTTGTTATTATTGTAAAAGGGAACTGAACAGATTAGGGGCTGAGTTTTTAAAGACTTTAAAGATATCCTAAATGGATTTATTTCTTTCATGCGGAAGGATTCCTTTCGGAATGTTCCGAAACTTAGAGGTTTGCCACATATGTCATACAAAGGAAGCGTTCTAATTGGCTGCAAGGAGCCAGAGAACCGGTTCAAGTATCAGAACGAGGGATAATATCAAAGTGACAACACAGCGGGAATGCTAGCTTTTTACATTGGAACTTTCGGCCGTAAACATCTAAATTTATAAACAGAAAAACAAAACTTACTATCATTTCGGAAATTTCTATCACCAACATTTAAACAACAAGAAGGAGGACTGGAGGATGGAAACGTAAATAATAGTTGCTGAATCTTAATAATCAGAGACATTTGAAGACTGCTTCTTACATTTAAACATAAACATTACTTAAAACATAACTTTACGTTGATATTTATAAATTTATTTATTTATTAACTTATTGCTCAAACACTTATTATAAGATTATTGTACTGACACCAAACTTAGAGTACGAAATATAATAAAATACAGTTATTAATCAAATTCATTAATTTCGTCTGTTGTTGTAGAGTTAAATATTCCGAAGGTATATTTATTGCGGTTCGCCTAAGTACAGATTCGTGTTACAATATTTTCAGTCTTATTTACCATTAAACAATGCCAGGAAGTACAACTTCCTTAGCCCTCTGACAATGCCAGTTAAACTTCCTTCACTTTCTGATAAACTTCCTTAGCCCTCTGACAATGCCAGTAAAACTTCCTTCACTTTCTGATAAACTTCCTTAGCCTTCTGACAATGCCAGTAAAACTTCCTTCACTTTCTGATAAACTTCCTTAGTCCTCTGACAATGCCAACACATTGCTGAATACAGGGTCTCATGACCGGTGAAAAATTCCAGTCAAATACCAATTTGTTGTTGACTTGCTAATAAATTATAGTTTGGGCATGTTATAGTTATCAGATCACCAGACTTTGTGGCCACCAATGGTTTCAGGACTTTTAAGGAGTCTATGCCATTGTCTACATCTTCAAACAAGCAATCAACCATAAAACCTTAAAACCAACCTACCCTTATATGGGACAGAGCAATGGCTGTTTCCGCAGTGGGCTCCACGTCAATGTGGGGCCCCTCCCACAGTGGACACTCCGCCCCCTGCCTATCTGACCTTGACCCACACCGCACCATGAGCAGGTAGGCGTTGTCTCGGTTGGTGAAGTCTGTGTTCCCGGACACGACCTCGCAGCCGCACGTGACGTTGAGGAGCTGAATGATGTGGTGACGCTGGTCTGCTATGTTGGACGGGATGAACATGAGATACTCCGTGCGCATCATGCTGATCTGAATTCGGATGTATGAAAATGCAAAATTGTGTTAACCCTTTACCAGTCAGATACAAACTTTGACACGTTTGTAGTCCCTTAAAAAATCTAATTAATTTAAAGACAGCAAACAGCATAAGACCTGAACAGACTGCAAGTTACGCCCAGACTGTTCTGGTTTTATGCCGGTTGCATAAAGCCATTTACATTTCGCTTCTGAGCGTAAGGGTTAATATTGGGATCAGGTTCCTGGAATATAAACAATTCTACTCTGTCTTTTGTTTGTATTTTCTATGGGACAAAGACAGAGATAATATGAGCTTCTTTCTTGGAAAACTGGGCTTAAGGCACGAGCGTAAAGGGTCATCCCAGATTAGCCTGTGGAGTCCGCACAGTCTAATCCGGAACAACACTTTCCGCCTAAACTGGGTTTTTCGTTAAAAAGAGACTTTTTGTAGACCAAAAATACCATATAGGGGGTAAGTTTTGTCCCTGATTAACCTGTTTAGACTGCACAGGCTAATCTGGGACAACACTTTTCGCACATGCATTAAGCCCAGTTTTCCCAGAACAAGGCTCATATAATAAACTAAAAGCCCAACAACTACAAACATTCTCAAGCCTAACCTTACTCCTTATTAAACCAAAGCTCAAATGGACAAGCATTATAAATGGTCAACTATATTTATAGTTATAGTGAAAACTTAGCTGGATATTGAGAGCTGTTGTAGTCTTTGATTCTTTTTGTATCTACATTACTTGCAACAAAAAATGTATTGAGCTATATTGCGCAACTTATTTAAATGTACAACGAAACTGCTTCAGAAATGACCAAAATATTGAATGTATTAAACAGATCGCACTTTCCAAATTGATGATATAACCTTTCACAAAATAATTAGGTTTGTCCCATTCAACGAAGAAACCCAATCTAACATACATTAACGTGTCCGGACTCTTGGAGTTTCTGTAGAAGGTCTGACATTGGGACTGCAATGTTGAAGTCCGCTGCAATCTCAAGGTCCTGAAACATGGCAGTTAAACAGTTCAAAGTATTAAGTAATGAGGTGTCTTTGAAGACTGCTACATACTGATAATTTAATAACATTAAAGCTTTCAAATAATGGCACTTGCATATGCATGCACAGAAGCATTAACACATTTGTTTTCCTTATAATTCAAATCATAAAAGCAGAATTGTTTTTCCTGCAAACAAATAAGCCACTCTCTGGGAAAACTGGGCTTAATGCATGTGCGTAAAGTGTTGACCCAGATTAGATTGTGCAACCTGCACAGGCTATTCAGGGACAACACTTTACGTCTTACTGGATTTTTGCCAAGAAGAGACTTCTTTTAAATGAAAAATACCATAAATTCCACATACATTAAGCCCAGTTTTCCCAAAGCGAGGCTCAAATGTGTTCATGAAAACATTCTTTACTTTGCATACCTTTCTTAAAAGTTTTGCAAAGCTCAGAGTTTTTGAGGCCCTTGCTTCCCGAAACAGATTCTGAAATCTTCTACAAGACATCTGAAAGATGCGCCTGCAATACAAACAGATTGTATAAATAAACTAATGATAAATTAAACACCTCATAGAAAAAAACTATTTCCAAAAGATCATCTTGATTGTAAAGGATAGTGACAGAAAGGAACTTTTAAAAGTCTGAACTAAAGTAGGAACCCTGTGGCTAAAATAAGTTCTAATATATAAGCTCAAACATTGTTGCTTTTTGCTTCAGCTTCAAGTAATATTAAAACAAATTCTAGATTTCAATACAAAACTGATAGATTTTCATGACTAAGTACCCATAATTATAATGACAGAAAGGGACATAAGACAAGAAGTTAAAGTGACACTGCTGAACCCTTTCCGGCACAGAAGTTAAGTGGAAATGGGTATATGCAATCAGCAAAAAAAACTTTCCGACCAGAACCAAAATGAACATGGCTATATGCAACCAGCAGAAAACCAGAATAGCCTGCGAGTAACTGGCAGGAAATTCAGGTTTATGCTTTTTGCTGCTTATCAGTATCTAAGGGTTGGAAATGAAGCCTTAAAAAAATGTAAGAAAGGTCTTTAATTTAATTTCATTTTCTAAGGGACTACAAACACGTGAAAATGAGTACCCGAGCGGAACAGGATTAAAAGTGCTTAACATCTGCATGTAATATTCACTTGTTTCACATTCAGAACACAAACTTCATACATTTTTTTAACAGTCACATACCAAATAGTACTGGAGGATTAAGCCCTGCTGGCTCTGGTATCATACCTAATAGTACTGGAGGATTTAGCCCTGCTGGCTCTGGTATCATACCTAATAGTACAGGAGGATTTTGCCCTGCTGGCGCTGGTATCGTGGTCCTCCTCCGCTTGTTCGCTGTCCTCAGATAACGAGGTCTGCTCGTGGAAGGTCATGTCGTACATGTAGGTCGTGCACTCATCCACTTCTGACTCCAGGAAGTCAGATATGGAGTTCAAGAGACTGATCGCCATGGTGCTGGAAGTCACATGGTGAAAGGTGGGTTAAGATGTTATGAACCTCGTTCTGGGAAAACTGGGTTAAATGCTACATGTGCGAAAAGTGTCATTCCAGATCAATCAGGCACAAAACTCACCAAAAATTAAACATTCCATAAAAGCGGGAAACGTCGTCCCTGATTAGCCTGTGTGGACTGTACAGGCTATTCTGGGACACTTTACCCACATGCATTAAGCCCAGTTTTCCCATATGTGGCTCTTATAGTGGTACAATGGGCACCAATTTTGTTTTGGAGATAACACTTTTATTTGTTAACTAACTTATTGGTTTGGTTTTCAACAGCTTGCACAAAATAAAGAAATGAATAAATAGCAAAACCAACAAATCAAAAAAACAAGAGAAATGACTGAAAGCATTACTCCAATAAACCATGCAGGGTTTTAACTAGAAAATCCTCTAACACAAACAGACTAATGATTTTAGCCCAATAGATAACTGAATCGTTTGCGGGCCTAATGATTTTAGCCCAATAGATAACTGAATCGTTTGCGGGCCTTTGCCTCTCCCCCTATGATGTGAAGCATGTGCGTTAAGTGTCGTCCCTGATTAGCCTGTTCAGTCCGCACAGGCTAATCAGGAACAACAATTTCTGTCTAGACTGGATTTTCTTTAGAAGAAACTTCCTTTAAATAAAATCATTCCTTAAAACCGGAAGAGCCATCCCTGATTAGCCTGTGCCGACTGCACAGGATAATCTGGTATGACATTTTACGCACATGCATTAAGCCTGGTTTTCCCAGAGCGAGGCTCAATTAAAGACTAACAACTAAAGCCCAGTAGATACCTGAATCGTTTGCCAGCCTCGGCCTCTCCCCCTATGATGTGTGGACAGATCTTCTTGGTAAAGCTCCACTCCTCCTCTAGGGGGTTCTTCAGGGTACAGGACGCCTCGGGCAGGTTCTGCAGGTGGTACAGCCAGTTCTGCAGGTACTGGAAGTACATCTGGAACACACACACACATGTGAGCCTTGAATAACTTTGCTTTATGGATTTACCTACTAGTCATGTAGGTAGACTCACACACCAAAAGTGAGGTCAGTATCTGAAAGGGTTTAGGACAAAAATCTGGAAAAAAAAATATTTTAAAGAAAAAGTCCAAGGCACATAACTCGTGATAATCAATGGACCGGAACAAAACTTAAACTTGATCTGTGAGTCATATAGGCAGACTAACACACCAAAAATCAGTTTTATATCTGCAAGCGTTTAGGAAAAAACTCAGGAGACGAAATGCCGGACAGAAGGACTGACTGTGCAACTGCTATATGTCACCCACCATAAAAATTACAAAATCGCAAGAAAGTCTTCATGGTTGTCTCATTTCCTGAAAGCCATTAGACTGGCTGACATGTTAGTGAAACGTTATTTGGTACATCAAGTCATGTCAAAGTAACAAACAATGTCCAGGGAAAGAAACTAACATTTTGGCTATTTCATGTCAATACTTCTTAATTCAGTACAGGGGATTTTCTCACAAAATCTAAGAGCACGCCACAAATATAAAGGTCGCTGTGGCGTAGTGGATATGGTGTTCATCTAGCAACTACGAGGTCAGGGGCTTAATCCCAGCTTCAAAAGCGTTTTTAAGATCTCCCCCAAAGACACCAAGTACTGGTTCTACTAAGGAAACAGACTCAAGAGCATTTCAATAAGCCATAGGCTTTCGATGCAATCAAGCTTAAATTAATTGCTTTAAACCTAATATTTGCTAGTGGGCCCGAGCTTATTTCTATCTCCGAATGTCTGCTTAAAAATGTATATCCATCCGAAGTTGAAGACAGAATAAGTAGTTACATAAAACATTTTTGACACTTTGTTCGAGAAGCCCTCAACATTGTGTTTTGTCTTCATCAAAGACACGAAGTGATGAGTTCTCAGAAAAGGGTTCTAAATGGAGAAATGACCTTAAACATTTTCAACATCATGAAAGCCCTCAACGTTCTATTAGTGGGTTTTAACCCTTCACTGCTCAGATTCGCATTTTGACCCATTTGTAGTCCCTCAGAAAATCAAATTAAATTGAAGACCTTTCTAACTAGATGCAAGTTTTAAAGGCTTCATTTCCAACCCTAAGGTACTGATGAGCAGCAAACAGCATAAAACCAAAACAGACTGCGAATTACTCACAGGCTGTTCGGGTTTTATGCTGGTTGCTGGGTGCATTTAGCTATTTTCACTCTGGTTCTGCTTGGGAAAGAGTTAGTTGAAGAAATTACCTTGAACATTTTGGACATGTCATCGTCAAAGCCTTCAACGTCCAGTGGTGAGTTCTTGGCCGTGGCCTCGTCATCGTCCAACACGGCCTGCACCATGCACTGGTAGTCCTGCTTCACTATCACGGCCTTGGCCAGCATGTCCTTGCACTCTATGATCAGCTGAAATGGATATGAGCCTCGCTCTTGCAAAACGGGGCTTAATGCATTTATGCAAAGTGTCGTCCCAGATTAGCCTGTGTAGTCCATAAACAACAGGAAGTTAATTGTTCTGTCAGCAAAGTCTAATCGGCAGCAAAAGTAGAAATTAACTTAGATTGCAGAAGAGTTTGAACACTAATATCGGGTCATGTGACAAGGCTTCAACTGTTTTATTCATTAAGTATTATTACGTACTGACATTAGCTGCTTATTAAGGAAAGTGGCTGCATCAAAGGCACCTTATGGAATGTGGATTTGGCAAATATAAGCTAAGAAGCCAATCACCCTATCACTTTATCTTTATTTTGTGTTGCGCCTTGTGTGGGTGTTTGTTTCACACACCATGAAATATGAAATGCGCTTACATTTTTGCACACTCAAACCCTTAATGCTTTTAAATACACAATTTAGACATGCAAATATATTCACTTAAGACAGTAGCATGTCCTTCCACGCAATCAATAACTTAACATGAATGTATATAGAGTTGGCAGTTTCTTTTCATTTCAGTTTGAGCCTCGCTCTGGGAAAACAGGATTTAATGCATGTCCATAAAGTGTCATTCCGTTCGACAGGCTAATCAGGGACGAAACTTCCGCATTTATGGTTATTTTTGTTTAAAGGAAGTCTTCACTGAGCTAGAATCCAGTAAAGGCAGAAAGCGATTTCCCTGATTAGGCTGTCGGATGGTACAGGCTTATCTGGGACGACACTTTACGCACATGAATTTAGCCCCATTTTCCCAGAGCAAGGCTCAAACCTTGTATTTGGCAAAAGTGTTAACCTGTCTTATACTAAGAAATGACGGTTCTCCAATGGGATTCTGTAGCTGTTCTAGCCTGGCCCCGTGTTCACAAAACAATTTTTGCAATCGAAAATCGATTTTGCTTGTCATTGAAAATGGATTTCCATTGTAGTTGATAGGCAAAAATGAAAATAGATGTCAGTTAAAATCGATTTTCGATTGCAAAATCGTTTTGTGAACACGGGGCCTGATCTTCATGGCCTCATGGATTACTTCCAGTAATACCTGAAACATTTGGCATCATTGCAACAGGCATCTACAGAAAATTAAAAAAAATATTTAACTCACATAGCAACTAATATGGGGCAGATGGTGTATCTGACTAATCCTTTTTTTGACCAGAGGTTGTTTCTATAAACCTTTTTGAATAGAGGATGTTCCTATAAACCTTAAACATTACTATGAATAGATTCAACAAGATGTTGCGTCCAATGAACTTACATGCCCCCTGTGGAAGCCTTGTCAGTATTGATTTGTTGTACTATTCGAATAATTCCTTCCCAAATGTTGGCCAATGTCAAGGTCAAGCTGAGGCCAGGTGATGTGAGTGTGCCCAGTGTTGTATGGAAGTATCAAAGCTTTTAAGTAAGTAGTATTGATGAGTTAACCAAGAACTTTGACCTTCTGAAAAAGTCCAACTCCAAGAGTAGGTAAATGTCAAGGTCAGGTGTGTTGAGTGTTCATAGATAACATCCAATCAAGTATCAAAGCTTTGTAGCAACCGCCTTAATGTAAGAAAAAAACACATTATTTAGGGTAAACCAATATTTTGGATCTTTTAAATTAGTCTCAGTCCCAAAGTAGAAGAATGTCAAGGTCAAAATATGGTCAGGTGATATGGGTGTGTTGATAGTGTAAAAAGACATCATCCATAAAACTTGATGCAAGTATCAAAGCATGTAAAATGGTATCATTTAATGCTTTATGAAACCTGACTGAGTGAAGAGCGGAGGGAAGAACCATCAGGTTAATGGCTTTATGTCCTCCTGCATCAGTAGATGTCGGGGACATAAAAATGTATACATTACAGTCAAACAAACAAACTAACACTCCTAAGATATTTTACATAGGTTAATTAATCAAATGGGTAAAATAATAAAGGATTTGTAACACTTTTCGTCTTCAATTTGGTAATTATGTATATTACTTACATAGTGTCATTAATACAATTGAAATATGTGCGAAAAAAAGCCAGAATGGTACATTGGTCTGTGGTAGCACGTTAGAATTTGCCCCTAAAGATCACAAGTTGTAATAGTAGGGAACGCAATTTTGTTGTTTTCAACTTTTTTCCTTGCTATTATACTGTGACACCATTTATTTTCGACAGCAGGAAATTTCGTCATTTAAAAAAAAAAGACTATTTCGTCAGCACTTAAATTCGTCAATTCCTGATTTTGAAAAAAAATTGTTTGTAATACTTGTTCGCTCTACATCGCGGTCGCGATAAATCGTGGTGGGGAGATGGGGTAACTTGGGAGGTGGGCCCTGTTTATCACATGCCAATTTACTAGTATTTTGTTATCAGGTGATAGTAACTGGCCCTTATTTGTGTATGCCATTAACTAGTTCATTATCATGCTTAGCCGATTAGTGAGACTGAATAACCGTTAGCGACTACTGTTTATGCTGCTACTATGTATGTGCTATCGATCTTTTGAATCAATGACAGCTTTGACAAGTTTAACAAGGCATGTTTCATTTCATTGTTATTTGTGGACCATATGCATTTAAATTGATTGCTTAAATGCAATTGAAAACGTAAGCGTCAAAGAGAAATTAAATAAGTAATCCAGACAATTTAGTAACATGTAAACCAGGATAATTGTTAACAGAAATTCACTTTCATTTTCAGAAAGTCCCCGAGAAGCACGTTTTTTGCATTACTGCGTATGACGCAATAAAACGTTGCTTTGTTTATCTTAATTTAAAATCACTCGTCCATAAATGACCAGAGTTTTTTTAATTTTAAAATTGATGTTGTTATTATATTTGATTATCGGATATATTTGCGCATAAGAAAAGCGGTATGCATACAGTTATCGATACACATTTTCCTCTTTCAATTTCGTTTATTGTATTTTATCTGTCACATGTTGGCTTCATCTTCACACCCCTGAAAAACACAATACACACAAGGGGTAATAAAGTTGTTAACAATTAGCGCTAATCATTACTATAATACTATCCTAACTAAACGAAGTCAGCGCGTTCGATACAGCTTTACTGCATTTGCGTTTTACTGGAAATGTCACGTGTCAGTTCAGTACACTGTATAATGTACACCCCTTTGTGTCAAAACCGGATACATCTTGATTGAGAAACAGACGCAGTATGTATGCGTGGATTACGTTGGATTTTAATGTCTCATGTCAACTGTTATTCAGTCTTTATTGTGTTTAAACATTGGACATAATTATTCGTTAGGAACTTAAATTCGTCAATCAGCCTTCTGACGAAATAGACGAAAATTGATGTTTGATGAATTATAATGGTTTCACAGTACTTATTTACAATTTGTTCATATACTATATATATTTGTAAGCAAGTATATTCAATTACATTCAAAACAAAAATTAGTGTACAAGTCCCAGTAAGAACTATTTGTTAAACTTGTTTGGACAATGACAATCCCAGAATTAATAAAATGAGCCTTTTTCTTGGAAAACTGGGCTTAATGCATGTGCGTAAAGTGTCGTCCCAGACCGCACAGGCTTATCAAAGAAGACACTGCGCTTTTATGTTGTTTTTTGTTTAAAGGTAGTCTCTTGTTACTGAAAATCCATTTAAGACGGAAAGTGTTGTCCCTGATGAGCCTGTGGGGACTGCACATGCTAATCTGGACGACACTTTATGCACATGCATTAAGCCCAGTTTTACCAGAATACGGCTCAAATACACTCAAAACAGTTACCCGTAGCAGAAATATGTATGTAGGTCTATAGGAGGGCAGGCCGATGTCTAGGAACTCCTGTCTCCAAGCGTGAAGCTTCTCCGTGGAGTGGGACTCGAGACTCATCTCCTTGGACTTGTCCAGCAGGTGTAAAGTGGTGTTGCCGTGGGATTCATCACCGGGGGACTGCAGAAATGAGTATAAGTCTTGTTCTGGGGAAAATGGGCTTAATCAGGGATGGAAATTAGTGGTTGCCCGTGAGCGGGCAAGTAGATTTTTGCCTGGGCAACTCAATGTCAAACGTTGGTTAGTTCGGCCGGTCAACTCACTTTTTTTTAAAGCTTGAATCAATTCAGTGCAATAAAAATAGGTGACTGTGGATAAATAATAAGTTTAAAAATATTCATTATTAAGGCATAGGGAATGATTCAATTCAGGCTCATCATAATACATACTGCATGGAAAGTGTGTCATGTCAGCAATGTTATTTAAGTATCTATTATTTTATTTAAAGAATAATATTTGATACACATGACACGACATGTACATATTTCTGGGCTTGTAACTCTTTAGCTGGACAACCAAAATAATAAAGACGGTTGCCCATGTGGGCAACCAATAGTAAAAAGTTAGTTTCCATCCCTGTTAATGCATGTGTGTGAAGTGTCATCCCAGATTAGTCTGTGCTACTACACAGACTAATCTGGGATGACAGTTTGTGCAAAAGCATTAAGCCCTGTTTTCCACAGTGAGGCTCATTTCCTTAACAATTAAAGTGCATTCATAATTCATTCAGAATTCATATTTACCTCTCCATCCATTTCCTGAGATCTATATTCCAAACTCTGCCTCGCCCTCCTAAGTGACCTATACAAAATATCTCGCAGTCTTATCAGCATTTTATTCAACCCCATCTTTTTGAGTCCTTTATCAACATAGGCTCTATACAGTGAGCTTGTCGGTCCATCCAAACTTGTTTCACTCGAGGCCCTTGACAGAGGNCTCATTGCTTTCAATTTGGGAGATGCCCAATATGTCTAAGTAAAAAGAATATTTTTTTTTTACAATTTGGGAAATTCCTCTATCAATTTTGGGGAAAAATGACCTTATTTTCGATTGGCAAGGGGCCGAATTTTGGCCCCTGTTATAAAAGGGTGAAAAGCCCTGACACTTAAGACATGCATTAAGCCAAGTTTTCCCAGCATGCAGCTAAAATGAAACAGTATTAATGTACACATTTAGTTAGCCGCATTTGCTCAGTGTCTGAGGTTGTTATTTAAGCAGACTACATGTAGTTACATTTAAGCAATAATTATATTATAATTGAGTCGCACTCTGGGAAAACCAGGCTTAATGCAGTCCGCACAGGCTAATCAGGGACAACACTTTCCTCCTAGAATGGATTTTCTTTTAGAAGAGACTTCCTTCAAATGAACAAAATCCATAAAAGCAGAAAGTGTTGTCCCTGATTAGCCTCTTAATGCTCAAGCTAATCTGGGCAGACACTTAACCCTCATGAATTAAGCTCGGTTTTCTCAGAGTATGTCTCAATTATCACTAGATCAAGAAATGTGCCAGGTCAATTATCAAGTATATATAACTCAAGCTCAAACTGTTAATTTCAATGAGTGTCATTGAATTATAGCTTGACAACATTGACCCAATACTTGTTAGCTTTCCCCTAGACATATTTTTCCCCTACGACAGAAAATTTCGCCCAAACAATGAGAAACCATTCATTGGTCATTTTAAGGTCCCAATTGCGAAAAAAATATTCTTGTTTTACATTGGGAATGGGGTCCAATACCAGCCCTGAATTTGAACGAAAAAAAAACACTGACAAAGGTATTTAAACTGAGTATTTGAAAGGAAATCTCTGAAAAAGACTACAAACAAATAGCTAACACGTTGAAAAGAAAACAAGAGGGCCATCAGGCCCTAAGGCGCTCACCTGAAAGCCAAAGGAACTAGACTATTCTGAAAAAATGCAAGCTGATTCATAAAGATTATTTTGGACCAAAAAAGTGACTTTTAACATGTTTTTTATATTTGACCTTGTGATCTAGTTTTTGAGCTCATATGACCCAGTTTCAATCTCTGCCAAAATTTCATTGGGACAAATGTTCTGACCAAGTTTCATGAAGATTGGCCAATAAATGTGGCTAATATAGTGTCAACAAGTTTTCACTAAAGCCATATAAGGACAACTGCCCCCCCCCTGGCGGCCATGTTTTTCAACGAACCATAACCATTTTCAAACTCACCCGAGCTATTGTTAGAACAAATGTTCTGATCAAGTTTCATAAAGATTGGATAATAAATGTGACTTCTAGAGTGTTAACAAGGTTTTACTATAGCCATATAAGGAAAACTGCCACGCCCCCTGGCGGCCATGTTTTTCAACAGACCATAACCATTTTCAAACTCATTCGAGATATCCTTAGAACAAATGTTCTGACTAAGTTTCATGAAGATTGGACAATAAATGT
>VMBQ01013123.1:992-17733 GCA_007657795.1 Dreissena rostriformis
TTTTAAGTAATCATTACAAATATTTTCATATTATCATTTTAACACACTTAACATTTGCTAATAGACCAGTTCACGCGTGACGTCACGCGCACCTGCGTGTTTTTATCCGGGCTACTCTGGTAGGCAAAAGAAAGACACGATCAAAGGGGAGATATAGAGCGTTTTATTTATTGTCACGCTCTATATCTATATTAAATACATTATTTAATATATTTTGATATGTATACGATCATTTTTAGATTTGATTTTTAAACACCCCAAAAGTTATTGTACTGTACTCAAACAAATAAGAATGAAAACAAACAATAAATAGATCGATTCCATGCACACAGCATATAATAACTTACCACTATGCTAATCCATAATCCATCTGTTATTAAGTATGTACAATTGCTGCAACTTAAGAACAGGGTCTGAACTAATAACACTTTGTTTATGTGTTAAGGAATCTTTGAGAATCAGATCAAAGTTGTTAAATCGTATAACGTCATTTACCAATTGTTCATCTTATGTACCCCAATATACATTTGATTTATTCATACTCGTGTTTGTTGAAATGTGTTATCTGGCGTGTATCGATATCAACCACGTGACTGTGATGTTGACGAGGTACATTGTGCAAGTTTATCTAGAGTCTGTATGTTTAACAAGGCATTTATCTGATAGAGTGGTCAACGCTGTTGACATAAGGGATTTAGGGTGTCGCTTTGTTATCTGATTGAATGGTCAACGCTGTTGACATAAGGGATTAAGGGTGGTGCTTTGTTTGCATCAAAGTATTTGTACATTAAAACTTTATATCACCATGTTGATAAGCGTGTAAATACTTGAATAGTGGTTTCTCCATTCCCCGGTTTAGCAATTCAACCAAAGACCTATCAATATACAAAGATAAGCGTCATCGGGTTATCGCGGATTTTCGCCCGGAGACGATATTTCAGTCACGTGACCAATGGCTAGGTACAACAAATATTTCGTCTGCATCGAGATCGTCAGTAAGGTNTGTCTCGCATCAAAACGGGGTTTGAACAACATAAATAGACATTATTGTGAATTAAGAATGGCATAAATTCTCTTACTTAGAATAGTATAGTGTCTTATTACGTATTATTGGTGTTAAGGACAGCTATATATAAGAATAAAGGAGTGAAGTTATCACGGCCTAGATGTATTGATTGCCATGAGTCCTTTGAAGTTGATAAGTCTAAAAAAAAGAAATGCTAGCGAAATAGGGAAATAAATAGCCTTAACTACCATGCCTAACGTAATAATATAAAAAGACAATCTTTAATTCACAAGATTTTTATAACTTTTGATTACATCACGGTCACATTTCGTCATTGAAAACAAAGTCTGTCGTAATTATGATATACAATAAACGGAAAAGCCATTATTGTAAATTAAGATGTCCATAAATGCATATTCTTAGAATCTGTCTAAAGGAATGAAGTTATCACGGCTTCGATTAATTGATTGCCATGAGTCCTACTTTGAAGTTGATAAATCTATAAAAATGAAATAATAGCGAAATAGGGAAATTAATAGCCTTAACTACAATGACATACGCAATAATAAAAAAGAGGACAATCTTTACTTTACAAGACTTTTATAACTTTTAAATACATCACGATCACATTTTGTCATTTAAAACAAAGTATGCGGTACATATGATATACAAGAAAGGAAAAGGCCGGTTAGAGTCAGATGGGGAAATTATTTTTTAAACGACTGATGTTAATGCTCTTGCATTTCCGATAATAATGTTTATTTACTTAAGAATCAACTATCTTATTTAACTCAAAAGCAATTTTCTATAGGCCCAAACTCAAAATCACTCCTTTCTGCAATGCTGCGACGTCACCCATATTCTACCAAGTCTACTGTAAAACCCGTCTACTAGTTTATACCTCAGCGATCGCCAAGAATCCGTCTTTCTCGGGCTTGTCGCAGGTCCGAGAAAGTCACCGTTTTACGCAATTCTACATTTTACCATCCTCTCTCCCACTCGAATACTCATGGAAACGCGGTGGTTGCCAGATTTTTAATATTCAAGTGCTTTGAAGTTCTACGACATCCCTGAGAAACTGACATCATCATGGCTGGGACTTCACAACGTTCGGAACACCGTTATGTCTAATGGTCTTCATGGTTCGGCCGCCGACGACAGGATCCTGCGTCATTGACTTAACCATTGTGTAAGAACAAATTTTTGGTTTATTGACGAAGTTTCGATATTTGAACTTCCCGCTTGTCATGGAGGAAAGATATAGAGGATATTTGTTCATGTCAGTGTAAGATCGTTTGTTATTTCACGAGTGATCATAGAAAATATATTTTCACGAGTGGCGAAGCCACGAGTGAAAATGTTATTTTTCTATGATCACGAGTGAAATAACAAACGATCTTACACTGACATGAACAAATTTTCTGTTTCTTTTATGCCTCTTTTTCAAGAAAATAATTAATAATAATTTCCCTTTCGCTGAAAAATAACCCTCTCCCGTGGCGTGCCTCAATACAGTTCAATACACAAAATGACGTCATTAGTGTTTGCATCATTCCTCCGCCGAAAGAAAAAAGTCCAATAGTTGATGGTCTACGAGTAAACAAAGCTGAAAGGTTTTAACATTGTATTGCTCTTACTAAAATAACCAAACAAAGTTAAGCATAAAATAATGCTACAATAATACTAACTTGTAACAACATTAACTAAACAGTACATGTCCGTGATGTCGTAGGAATACGCAAATTTTGACATTTTCATTCATACAGTGCGCCATTTTTACAAACTGTCAACTGAGTAAATAAGTGTTTAAAACTGTGGATAAACAACAAACATGATTATTTTAACTGGTGTTAAGTGTTGATGAGCAAAATTAATCGCTATCACTGTCACTGGGGATCATTCTAATCCTTTTGAACGATTGCCGCACGATGTCAGGGCTGGAAGAATCATGATGCACATGTCTGTGTTGTTGGACTTGCTGCTGAGACAGCGTGTTTTGTTCCTTTCGATTGAAGTTGAAGACAACGTTTCCATGAAAGTGAGAGTTCATGAAAAACCCTCTTTCCATCGGCATCTCACAGGAATCCCCGAAACTGTGTGTAGACATTGCAGGACGAGCGGGAGCCCGAGGCAAGATGCTGTTTGGACGTGACGAGTCTGACAAAATGTCAGAAATGGCCATTGACTGCTGGTTGTTCAATTTGCTGTAGTTGTTGATGCTGATGATGTTTTTATGGCCCGACATTTGAACTATTTAATTAGCTGGGACTCAGGCTCATTGTTTACATAATTGTCCAGATCAAAAAATTCACCATTTTTTTACAGATTAAAACAAAGATATTATATTTTTTATTGTTCCTATATACATGTATAGTGTACATTGCTACAATGCAGACGGCTTAAACAAGGGACATTACTTTGCAAGTACTTTTTAACAATCTCCTACGCAGTGGTCTCCCTTTTACTAGTAGTAGAAAAAGTAGTTCAGAAAATTTGTTCTTTTCACTCGTGAAAAGAACAATTGTTCTTTTCACTGCTGTTATTTCACTGCAGAAATGTCATATTTTAGCGTTAGGTATAAAATAAATACCATTTAATTAAACCAAAAAATACTAAACAATAGAGAACACAAGTTAAATTTTAAGAAATTTATTTTTTATAATTTTATGTCGCCCAAATACACGATAATTTTTTACCACTTTAACCACAAAAATGGAATTAAAAAAAGTTCTATCTAATAACTTTCTGCGAAATTGCTCAAATATGTTCATCTACGTATTGTTATCATAAAACAAAAATAAAAAGGGGGTCACCGCACTTTTAACAGAGATTTGTTTTTTAACTATCCCTACTGTCTATGTCAAATTTCATAAAATATAGCAATTTGGCTAAACCCAAGTACCGGTACATAGATTGCTAGAAATATGCATAAACCGTAGAAATTGTTTATAATCTTAACTGGGATCTCAACAGCTTACCAAAAAAACAACAACAATAATAAAATATTAAATCACAAACATAAGACAATACGGTATCAAACTCGATCTTAATCATCAGGGACTTACAGGGACTTGTTTACAGATTTTGGCATGTTTTGAAGTTAGTGATAACTGCTTTAAATTGGTAAATGTAGACAACAGAACTAAAGATCTCCAGCATAAAACAAGAATTAAATTAAAGAAAGAAAACAAAAAAAAAAGAAAAAAAGTTAGCCGAACCTGGGATCGAACCACTGACCTTTGTTTTATGAACCCACTCTGTAATATGTGATGATCCTGATAACACAAATATTGGATTGTGATAAAAGCGAATCGGTGTTGCTATAAATATATCCTAAATTAAATAAACTGCCGCAACACCCCTAAAACATAAACGCGCTCACTATGCTAATAAAAAGGCGAAAGCAGTGGTTTTTTTCCGCTTTATATCTTACAGCCTGTGCCTTTATGATTGGGAAAAAAGCGCGATAGACCATGAAATTGGGAAAAAGTAAACATTATTAATAGGATTATAAATAACAGTATATCCATTGTGTATAAGTGCACGTGTAATTGCTTTCTAAAATGTGTATTATAAGTGCTAGGGAATTGAATTGCTGTATAATAAACTCAATAAACCAATTTATTGGGGAAAAAAATGCATATTATTGGGGAAATTTTTGGGAAAAATATGTTACTTTTTGCTATTGGGAAACAGCCTTTTATTACTTTTTGCAATTGGGAAACAGCCCGTAAGAGGCTGTAATTTTAGGCAAAAAAAATCACTGGAAAGAGATTAAATTCGCAATCAATGACCCCGTGTAATACAAAAACTTTCAACATAACAATAAATTGGATAGCAAATGGAGACCGTATTATCGGATTATCGAACAAAAGTCTCATTTGACATATGTTATAAAAAATCAATTAGACAACGCGACAATTAAAGTACATGCGGAGCAGATTAGGCATGCGAACATTAGTGTCGCGTTCTGAGAAAACTGGACAAAATGAATGTGCGTAAAGTGTCATCCTACATTAGCCTGTGCAGTCCGCACAGGCTAATTCGGAACGACACTTTCCGCTGGATTTTTGCTAAGAAGAGACATCATTTAAACGAAAAATGTCATACAAGCGGAAATTGTCGTCCCTGATTAGCCTGTGCGGACTGCACAGGCTAATCTGGGATGACAATTTACGCACAAGCATTATGCCTAGTTTTCTTAGAACACGCCGCATTGATGAATGGCCACTAATCGATAATCCTTTTGGAATTAGACAGGCAAATCAAGAGTTCGCACATACATCGTCTGATAGTGAATCAAACGAACCAATACACGGATTTCCTCTTGTTACTAAACAGATCCGGCAAATACGGGATAACTTCGATTTTGAAGATGATATTCCCTTATTGGAATTACAAAAACATTTAAGAAGTAAACAAACCATATACCACACTTCAAGCTCCAGTGAATCGGATACAAATAAATTTGATAACAATAATATACATTACTCACCTGCTCATAAAAACGAGTCCGATTCATCAGATAATCAAATGCAAATTGACGCAATAAGACACAAGAGACAAAAATTTACCAGTAAACCTCAACGCTCAAGTACCGCCATGAAAAAGCAAGTATTACATGCCTTGAGGCTATGTCCAAACACATATAGTTTATTATGTGGCTGCATACCCAGCCCAGTCAATTAGCGTCGGGACGTTTACGCGACAAAATTATGTATACATTGTATATATATTAATTTAATGCATATTCCGTTGTAATGTATTCTTTCTTTTGTTATATTTAAGATGATGTTTCCATCATTTGTTCATGTATGGTCGTTACGCTTGATCGTTGGACTCGAAATAAACTCAAATGTCGTATTTCAAAAATTTAACAAAGTGTCTGTTACCAGAGCTCATTGGCAAGTAGCCCTACTACTTGAAACCACTGATTTTTCGACATTTCTCGATCAACTACAGACAAAACTAGACAATGTCACAGCCGCATCAAACGACATGACAAATGAATTTCGTAGAAACGATATACTACTACAGACCGACGCTTTCGTACAGTCTCTATAGCAAATTCAAATTGAAATAGCGTCTATTCGCTCTGATCATAAAGACGTCATCGACAGTTACCTAGACTTAAGAACCATGAGTCATATACAACGACGCTCATTATTACCGTTAGGTGGATTCTTTAAATTCTTTTTCGGCGTGGCTGACAATTCATATATCCGTAACATACAAACACACGTTAATCAACTCCAACAAAGCCTGACAACTGTTATTCACGTACTGCAAAATAGCCTTTCCATTTTAAACGTTACTTGACAGCATATTTCAGAAAACCGTCACTCCATTAACTCATTGATCTCCACACTGAAACAGCTTGATGACATAATAAGAAACACATACGAACGAATGGAAGCCATGACTCATGATATTCAAGATTATTCAGTCAATTACAACTACCTTAAACTAATCGTGGACGAACTAATTCAGGCTATTTTACACGCATCTCTCCATTAAGAGACATTCAAAGACCAATTAAATATGGTAAGCAACCGTAGACTTTTTTCCTTCTCTTATCTCACCAATCCACCTCAGAGAATTACTTACGGACATTTCTACAAAGCTCCCCAATAACCTCCAACTACCAGCCGACCCTAAAACTGACCTATGGCACAATAACCAATCTCCCCGACGACTGCCATTATGACTTCTATCGCTATAATCGTTACAATTGACCTACCTCTGCTTGAAATATGAAGCTCTTACTAAATATTCAATTTTGATATGCCCTACTCACCAATCAATGAAAGTATCCATGCCAACACGGCGCACTACAACATGTCCGCCATATACGAATTAGAGACTAATGGCATATTACTTGATAAAGCACGTACTCATTACCGCCTTTTGACAGATTACGAACTTCGGACATGTAAATCGCAACGTACATGTGGCATCCAGTCACCGTTTTACCAACTTGACATGTCAAAGTTGTTCGTCATCGCTATTATGGTCAACAATACACAACATATCCGATATTACTGTAAGATAATAATTTACCCATACACTATCCTACCGTCAGCCAAATATTTAGGCTTCGAAAACTGGGCGATTGTATCCAGACATGATCTGCGCCTAGTAACAATATGTCAGGATCATTCTCAAAATAACTGCTGCCCGTGCAAATGTGCCCATAGACATCATTAATATCTCTACGAACTGCCGTGAATATAATGACCATTTCACGCTGAACGCCTGGTATGTTAACTCCAGTCATGCTCGCCTTCCAAAAGAAAACCTCAGGTTACCTTCCTTTAAGGGAACATCCATTTGGCAGCCTTTCCATAAGTCGCTCCAAAATTTCTCTAAGATCGAAATACCGCACGAACTGTCTGCTATAAAGGAAATTCCCATGGAGACCCTCATTTCCAAACTCCAGCAATTACATCAATTAAACGACATAGACATCACGCATTTTACTTTTCCTACCTGGGATACACAGCCATTGGTGTAATTGCCACTCTTAGTTCTGGTGCAGCGCTTCTCATTTACTGTAAATGTCGACGAAAGACCCATTTTAACACTCCATTAATTGCCCAGTATAAACGATCTGCCATCAACGATAACGGCCTAGGAGAACGCAGTCTTCCTGGTTATGCGGGCTTGGCTAACGACTTGGCGTGCGAGCATCTCGCTTCTGAGGTCCTTCTACTCAAGCCCTCAGAAACCACGCAACAGACACGAACGCTGTCGTCTCTATATCCGTCTCTTCGAGGCTACCGATCGTATGCTAATGACACTATTATGACGACGCGACGACGATAATAACTTGTTTTTCAAATCAAATCTGTACAATCAAGTTGTGAACCATATATAGTACTGCAGTCTGTTAAATGGCTACTTTCACATATCGTCGACAGTGATGTTATTGATATAATATACTGAACAGTTGCAAACACATTGATTTAATTAACTTTAAGAAGTGATTCATGAACACATGAAATGAATGATAAACGCAAATGCAATGCATGATGAAAGTATGAAAAGCATGATGAACGATTGTGCAACAATTTGAGTGTATCGTCAATGAAGGATTTATTTTATTCATGTCAAACATTTGCATACATCTGATAATAAAAAATATGATGTCTACCTTACTCGTAAATACGTATGAAATGAATGATGAACGATTGTGCAACAATGAGTGTATCGTCTATCTTCGTGTCGAACAATTGTATACATATGATTATACTGAGTGTGATGTCGTACCTTCCTCGTAAATACATACAGTTATAACAACGTGTAGATACAGGACCAATACAGACATTAATTACTTCATGCCATAACCTCCTCGCCCACAGACGAGTTTCGTCTTACCACCCGCCACATTCTTCACCGGACGTGTACCGTTCAACCAGAAGTACCTCTTCAACCGGCCCAGCCGTCACCTCGTCGCTTGATTGCTTTAGTGCTCTAACTACCATTTTCATTTTTGGAGAAAAACGCATTTAAAGATTAAACCTTTATTTTCTCACTTATTTATGCACGTATGTGGACAAAAATATACCGGAGTGTTGATCAGCAAACGGAGTATATGAATATAATTAAATATTTACTTTAGTAAATTATATGTTAATGTCATTTGCAATTTTATGTATGGAGATAAAGCATTCTGGTAAAAAAAACGTTAATTACTTTGCTCTAAGTCCCGGAGATGGTGCAGTACAGCATTCACCCGTTTGTAAAAATGTGGAGATAGAGCAAAATGGAATCGAAAAACTTTTTCTGTGACGACTGAACCTTGAATCCGATTACGTCATATTAAAGATCTCGTTCTCACGAACATAGCGACATAAAAAAACTCATTTTTGAAAAAAATGGAGAAAGAGCACTATAGCAATAAAGCGACGACCTCACATCACAGACTTCTCCGCCGGCAGGACGTCTCAATCGGTCAACCAGAACTACCACAATCCGGTTCCCGCCGGTTCATCAGGACGTGCCTCCACCTCCGAACCACCATTCCGCCGAATTCATAAATTATATACTTTGAAATTGTGAAAATTGGTATAAAATTCAAAAACATCGTATTTTTATTATTACAATATTATATAGACAGAAATAAATTTGAAACAACGTTATAAAAGACTTTATTGTGAATCATATCCATTTTGTCGCCGCCACGAATAACGCTACATATAGAATGTTCATAAGTGTTTTCTTCAAGTTGATTTAGTGACCTAGTATTTTACCCTTTCTGACATAGTTACCAACTCAGGAAACTAGTTATTGTCATGACCGAGTTTCAAGAATATTAGAAAAATGCGACTTCAAGAATGTTTTCAAGTTTGTCTACAAAATAAAGTAAATATTTATATGCGTTTATAAATGCAGCAAGTTCATCAAAACGTCATGAAATGTCTGCGTCGGAACAAACCGTGTCACTGCATAATCAACAATTCGCCGGATCGTTATACATTAATATAAGCTATTCCATGTTCACGAATCATTTGTTATTATACATTGATATAAAAACTTGCAAGGCTCGAATTACGTACTGCGCTCGTTATTCAACTTAGTGTAGCACCGTATATGTCTGTCGAGACTCCCCCTAGTGGTGAACTTCACTCCGCACGTGGAACATTATAAAGATTTTTCCCCGGTGTGGCGCCTTATGTGCACCGCCAACTCTGATGTAGTGGCAAAGCATCTGTACGGCAGCTCTCCCGTGTGAACCGTCATAAGTCTATTGAGAACAGAGCCTAAGGCAAAGTACTTTCCACACACACTGCAACTGTATGGCCGCTCCCCCATGTGAATCCTCATATGCCCAGTTAGGTGGAGACTAGAGAAACCGCCTTTCCACAAACGCTGCAAATGTGTGGCCGCTCTGCCGTGTGTATCCTCATATGCTTAGTGAGGTCGGAACTTGAGACAAATCCCTTGCCACGGACACTGCAACAGTGTTGCCGCTCTCCCGTGTGAATCATCATATGCTGAGCGAGCTGGAAGGTCGATGCAAAGTCCTTTCCACAAACACTGCAGCAGTATGGCCGCTCCCCCGTGTAAATCCTCATATGCTGAGCGACGCTGGAAGTTGCATCAAAGCCCTTCCCACAAACACAGCATCTGAGTGTCCACTCTCCCGTGTGAATCTTTATATGCCGATTGAGGTTGGAACTTGAGAGAAAGTCCTTGCCACAGACACTGCAACAGTGTTTCCGCTCTCCGGTGTGAATCCTCATGTGCTGAGTGAGCTTGGAGATGGATTCAAAGTTCTTTCTTCAAACGCTGCAACTGTATGGCCGTTCTCCGGTATGAATCCTCATATGCTTTGTGAGGTTGGAACTTGAGACAAATCCCATTCCACACAAACTGCAACTGTGTCGCCGCTCTCCTGTGTGAATATTCATATGGTTAGTGAGGTTGGAACTTGAGACAAATCCCTTTCCACAAACACTGCAGCAGTGTGACCGCTCTCCCGTGTGAGTCCTCATTTGCTTAGTGAGGTCGGAACTTGAGAAAAATCCCTTTCCACACAAACTACAACTATGTGGCCGCTCTCCCATTTGAATCCTCATATTCACAGTTAGGTGGGAATTCCAGACAAAGCCCTTTCCACAAACACTGTAACAGAGTGGTGGATCTCATGAGTGAGTCCGCATGTGCCTTATGAGAACAGTCCCGGGCCTGCAACAAAGTCCTTTCCACACACGCTGCTGTTATGCCGTCGATTCCTGTTGTTAATCCTCAAAGGCCTTGTCATGTTTATTGAATGATTACACATTTTACTAGTGTTCATGTTCAAATCAGATTTCAAAATATCTCGTTTGACTTGAGGCGAGCTTTCACTTGGAGAACTTGTTCCTGTTCCAATGTGAAGATGTTGGTGTCTTTTGATCTCATGCAACTCCATGAACTCTTCCCCGGATACAGAGCACGCGTATTGACTCCCAATAGTCTGGTGGGAGTCGGAAGACCCTTCAAACAACAAACATATAATAAAAGAATAGAACTTCTTTGTAGGGAAAATATTAATGTGAATAAAACAATATTGTTTTATCAAATCTGTTAATAAAAGTCAAGATTTTATGAAAAGGCACACATAGTTGGTATCGGTATATTTCCGTAACCTATTTCCAAGGCGGACAGTTATACCTAAAATCAGGTTGTTTTAATTTCCAAGGCAGAACATTTCTAATGAAACCGTGATGAATTGATTGACGCACAATTTTGATTTGTCATATTTGTTTCAATATGGTACATATAACAATGCTTGATATACTATTACCGAACTTAAATAAATAATACATGACATATTTAAAAAAAGTTAGGCACACTTGAGAAATTCTACTAATTAATACTGTATACGGATGATATTGTAACATAATCTTGAGAAATATGTTGTCTGGTTTGTGTTTTTATAAAATAAATTAAACTTAATTAATAAACAAATTATGCTTGAAATATATTTCCTTCTCATTCGTCATATTGCATACTTAAACCATTGCCAGATAAAACATTATAATTTTAATTTGATGGACACATAGCGATCACGAAATCAGTTATAATTCATTTTAATACATACGTTGATAAGTTGTTATATCATTTGCAATAATCGGTATTTTGGCAAACATAAAGGAACTGAATCCGACTTAAAGGAATACACAGGACTATATGAATCAGTTAACAGACTGCACTTGTTGTTTATGCAAACAATGTGTGAAAAGAGGTTCAGCATACCTAGCATTGTGTCCCCTATTTGTTTCTTGACATCAGTTATAGCTTCCTGGTTATTCGAAAGGCCAGCATGAGAAGTATTGCTGACATGGGAGTAATATGTGTTTGCGATAGTATCGACAATATGCTCCAAAACATGTCTTTTCAAGCTAACCAGGTTCGCCAGACCATGCCCGCAGGTATCACACCAGAACTTCCCCTCGTCTTTGCTATAAAAACTATCATGTGATGTAGACATATCTGGAACTCCACAGTAGCTATCACGTGATGCCGATACCTCCCGATCGGCACATGGTTTTTTCATTTGTCAACATATCTCGATCAACACGGGTTTTTGCATATGTCAAAATTTCTCGATCAACACTGGGGTAGGCATGCGATGTCAATGTTTCTCGGTCAACACAGTGGTAGGCATGTGATGTCTTTTTCTTTCGATCAACACAGGGGGTTACACGTGAGTTCAACTTCCGTGGCTCAGCACAGGGGGTCGCAAGTACTGTAAGCTTCTGTCGATCAACAATGGGGTTTGCATTTGTCTAAATCTCTCGATCACAATGGTGGTTCTTATCTGATCAGTATTACTACATTTGCTGTCATGTGATATAACAATCTCTAGATTAACACAGGGCTTAAAATGTGATATTCCAATGGTAGGGTCAGTCATAAGTTGGTAGATGATTTCAACATCACTTGATCAAAACATCTGCGGACAAGCAATGTCAACATCTTGATCAACACATTGGTTTGCGTATGTGTGAATACATCAGCGTCACTACATTTTCTGGCAGCTGATGACGTAATTAGTCTTGTTTCTTATGAAAGCTTGTGTACCAAGTTTTATTTCACTCGACATAGTCGTCACTGTGGATTGTTTGCATTGGATACCACGTCCTCTTAAGTGCCTTGGCAAACCTGTAAAACAGTAAAATAGTTTTTCATTTTATTTTTGTTACACATGTTTTTTCAAATACAGATTTTTTGCAAAGCAACAATTTACAGGGAACTTGCAAAATTAACTTAAATATGTCACTGACAATAATGCCTTATGCCACTTGTTTGTAGACAATCGAACCGGGCAATCGAATCAACTACTCAGTTGCTTCAAAAAAAAAAACAATATTAATAACTATATTTACTCAATACTTGTAAAAAAGAATGATTTTTAGTCGGTTTCATTTCAACGTTTTAGGAATGGTTCGGGAATTTGAGATTAGGAACAATTCGTTTTGACTTTAAACGTGTAATTTAGTTATTTTTAGTTTAGCTTCCAGACACATTTGTACTATCAAATTGAGAATAATAGTATTTTTAACATTATACTGCAAACGCATTACTTTTGGTGAAACATTTATTGCTTGTCATTTCGTGGGTAGACAAATCCACGAATTTAAAACCCCAACAAAAAGCTGTTCCCAATGTCTCACTTTTAAAGACCGATTTACGACAGGCATACGCATACACATTCAAAGCATTAACATAGCGCGCAAATTATTAACATATTCTATTGCGCTTCAAAATGAAATAGTAAGCATTAAGACAACATTTTTAAACAATATACATATCTGTTCAATAGCTTTAAAACAATCAGAATTTACTATTAGAGCTCATAAACATGCAGAAATTATATAAGTCCGACTGGTACGTTCATTGTAAGTAACATTTTCCATACAAATGTGTTTTCAGCCTTGATCTTGAAGTGGCTGCAGACTGACAATTCTTGAGATAGTCAGATAGATTTTTTTCACCATTTTGGAACGACGACGACAAGAAATATATCAGCCAACTTTGTTCTTCGTCTAGGGATGTAGTAGTAGTAGTAGCAGTAGAAGTAGTAGAAGTAATAGTAGTAGTAGTAGCAGCAGCAGCAGCAGTGGTATTAGCAGTAGTAGTAACAGTAGTAGTAGTAGTAGTAGTAGTAGTAGTAGCGGTAGCGGTAGTAGTAGTAGAAGTAGTAGTAGTAGTTGTAGTAGAAGTAGTTGTAGTAGAAGTAGTAGTAGTAGAAGTAGCAGTACTCATTAATTTAAACCAGACTGAAATCTGTCACTGTAGTTATCCAGAGATTAAAACAATAAGCCGCTATACAAGTGCTTAAATAAATTAATCAACGTTATAGATAATCTATTGCAAACATCGCCTTTATTATTCCTGTTTNATAACGCAGTTTTAAGATTCAACAATGGATTACACTTGCAATAAACTGATGTCGCTAAAATATGTGATTATTGGAAGTTTATATTTTCCTTCTTCATTGTATAGGAACCCAGAGTGTAGCCCAGCTCTCTAACATTACCCTTATGAACTTAATAGACTCACGAACGTTAGGACGATTTTTTAATTTTAGCTGCAATATCAAGTTATTTATTTTTTGTGGTTTCCGAAAATGTTACAAATCGATGACATCTTGTACGAAAACGCCAGTGCTTCTGCCAAAATTAAGAGAAAGCGTAACATAGTTCAACAAGACACCCTTGGTTTCACTTCTTACATAAAAACGTGTTATGTTTATAGTTGGCAACGCAAATATGTCAATGCATTAGTAATTTTACAGGAGCATGTTATAAACATATTTTCTTTCGATAATTAATGTAAGTTAAAGTTGTGTCTATAATTGCTCCACCTCCTTGGCAAAAGTTTAATATCAAAACCACTATACACGCACTATTCTTATAATTACAGGCTTGTTCCCCCAAACAACAAAAACCTACAAGTAGTAGTAGTAGTACATGTAGTAGTAGTAGTACATGTAGTAGAAGTAGTACATGTAGTAGTAGAAGTAGAAGTAGTTGTTGAAGTATATAGTAGTAGTAGTAGTAGTAGTAGAAGTAGTAGTAGTAGAAGTAGTAGTAGTAGCAGTTGTAGAAGTAGTAGTAGTAGTAGTAGTAGTAGTAGTAGTAGTAGTAGTAGTAGTAGTAGCAGCAGCAGCAGCAGCAGCAGCAGCAGCAGCAGCAGCAGCAGTAGTAGTAGTAGTAGTAGTAGTAGTAGAAGTAGTAGTAGTAGTAGAAGTAGTAACAAAAGTAGTAAAAGTAGAAGTAGTAGTAGTAAGAGTTGTACAGCGGTAAATTTAATGTGAAGTACATGCGTGTGCTTTCTGATATGTTACAATTTGACAAATGCATTATACAAATCTGACATATCGTTTACTAATCCACTGTCCTCATTTTCTTGGGAGCGCAATTATATTTACCAGACTGAACTCTGTCCCTGTTATTATCCAGAGATGTAAACAATTAGCCGCTAAACAAGCATATATATCAAGGTTACAGAGAATACATTGCAAACGTCGTCGTTATTACATTGTTCATGTTTGGCATGAAGCATTGACCAACAATGTTCAGAAACTCTATCCTAGTGATTTCGTGTTCTTGTTCTGCCTCAGGCGAAATACAGATCATGCATTTTATGTCAGTTAGTATAGCAGTGTTAATAGTCGCCTTGTCAGTGGTAAGGTTAGATGACAGCCGATGATGAATTAAACACAAATACATCATTCATACAGTAGCCGTATTTCGGTTAAGTGTTCAGCAGCAGCAACAACAACAACAACTTAATTAGCTCTTAAGTATACAATTGCCTTTATACCATACACAAAATACAAATATTTATAATTTAAATTAATTATAATGTAAATTAGGTAATTATAGAAGTTTACAAACAGTTTACTGAATAACAACATATGTTGTATTTGTTTTGCATCGATAACAACTGCCAGTTATCAAATAGTAATAAAAGAGTAGAAATTTACAAAAAAATCACTGCACATAGAAACACGTATTACTTAAACAAATAAGTTTGTTTCTAAATTATTTCGTAAACATTTGGCACAATATATATTTTTTAGAAAGATCAATGATTCTTTCTTTATTTTGTGTTCTCATTAAGATATCAAATTTATTCACCGTTAGTCATTTTTGAAAATAGGATTTTAAATATGTTTTTCATATATCAATGTACATTTGACATATCAATAAAAAATGGTATTCACTTTTTCCTACATTAAGAATACAAAATTTACATTTTATGTGATCCCGAGCTATATTGTGGTATCGACCTCGTTTCTAATTTCTAATCTTTGTGATTATGGACGGAATTTAATAAGGGCTTTTTTAATTTTGGTGTTTGAATGATATCAACAATGTAATGTTATGTTCTATATAACACGTATTCTTGGTACGGAAATATGTTGTAAGTATTGGTAAATTGTTGCTCGCACTGTACCATTAGTGTTGGTAATGATCAAATAATCGTTGTTGGATTAGATTGCAAGTGTTTATTTGTTCAGACTTTTCTGTTAGGGTTTCTTGTTCAGTAAATTATATATCTTAAACCTAGCTGTTCGAGTATTAACTTTATTTGGTAAGCCAAAATTCTTTTGTTGAATATCATGTTTCGTTCCGCGACATTTCGCAGCCATGCATATGTAATTCTATTTTAATATTATTCGTAGATGATCTATTTTTAAAACAATTTTTACATATGTGTAGTTTACGAATAATAGATGATAGATTTGTTGACACATAGACATTGTGTAGGAATATAATCTCTCATCCCTTTCATGTATTATTTCCCAAGATTTCAGAAGAATAGTGAAGATCGGGTTTTTCTTATGAATCAAAATTATTTCATTTTTAAGGTGGGAATTCATATTGGTTAATTAAAGATAAAACTCGATGACGTGCTCTGTTAACGTGTTCTGAAATCGATGTTATCGTTTTAAACCAGTTTCCGCTTTTTTAAATAAAGCTACCCCCAAATATTTGAATGATGTGGCGATTTCCAACAGCTTACCATGAAATTATTAAAACTTGTGCGGTGGTTACTTTTTTGGAAAATAACAACTTTTGTTTTATTTATTTATATTGATTTTCAATATATATCTATTAGAATAATGTTCGATGTCATTAAAGTGAGACTGCACGATTTTGTCAAATATTTATGAATATATATAAAATGTTAAAAAACTTATTATACATATATTTCAACATAAATTAAAATAAA
>VMBQ01013124.1:0-15441 GCA_007657795.1 Dreissena rostriformis
AAAAAAAAAAAAAAAAAAAATACCGCACCTGGGATCGAACCACTCCCCTTGGTAAAATCAAAGCGAGCGCCTAACTCAATCGACCATCTGTGCTGATACTGATGAAAATATTTGGTTGTGATACTCGCAATAATCGGTATTGCTATAAATATATCCTCGGCTTAATAAACTGCCGCAACACCCTTAAACAGTAAAATATTTATTTAAAAAGCCTTGAACGAATCAAAAACGTATTTTGGGTTGTGTGTTTGTCATGGATACTTGGAAACGACACAAATAAATCACTCCGACCAGTCATTCGATTTCGTAAATCGCGGTTTTGGAAGAACAGAAAATGAAAGTGCACATTGTTGTAATTGTATAATTGTAAGCATTGGATTAAAATTGTCATTGAGGTAAGCGTGTCGTTTTCTAAATTTTGATGTTGGATGACTCCTGTTAAAGCTCAAATAGTGTCATCGATCTAATCTACAGAGTACAGTAAAGTTTCAGTTGCAATTGGTATCTGTCATTTAATAATCATTATTTTTTATTTATTCGTCGATTTAGTTTAAACCTATTTATTTTAGCTCGATTACATCGAAAGTATTAGGCTTTGTTACAGATCGTATTTATTATTAAATATAAAACTTTACTGTGTTGTGTTGTTTTATTGTTGTACCAATTTCTAAATATAGTTAACTTTAAATGAAAATCACGCCTTTTCTATGAATTTATATCGGTAGTTATTTTAATACTTATTGTACTCGTTGATTAGTTGTTTATTCGATTTAGTCGTTAAGGTCGTTTTCCTCTAGGTTAGATAAGTTCAGTTCATCTAATCCATACAGTTGCACGTTTATAATTTGTCTAATTCTCAGATCACACATTCCATTTCCCGTGCACTAATATGTTCAATGTCGATCTCGGGAATCGAATGATTGCTAAAGTCATTCGATTCTTTACATTCAAAGAGTATACATATCTTTGTTGTACATTAATTATATATATTACCATTAATAAATAGTTTACAGGTAACTATGTTTTAGTATTTTCACTATGTTTCGTTGCTAAATTGTATTTTGTATTGTTTGTATTGTTTGTATTTTAAGGATCACCGTCGGATCGTGCATTACTTGTATTTGTGTATTGCTATATATATATATGGAATTCGATTCTTTACATTCAAAGAGTATACATCTCTTTGTTGTCTATTAATGATATATATTACCATTAATTAACAGCCAAACGAGTTTATCCTCCACGATTGAACCACACGGAAACCTTCCGGCAACAGCTTATTGAAACGCGCTCAAGTCCGTTTTTCCTGGGACTTAGAACCAGTCCTTGGTGTCTTTTGGGGAGATAAAAAGAACGTTCCCACAGGTGTGATCAAACCCGTGACCTCCCGGTCCCTATGAGGACACCATATCTACTAGCGACCGGGAGGTCACGGGTCCGATTTGTGGCTTAAATTTACTTATCACCGTTGGATAAGACTGAATGTGGACGCGATTTTGTTCAGTTTACGTCGTGTGATCCGATTCATTTCATATATGAACAATTTAGGCGGCTAGGCGGGCCGATATAATTTATATTGGCCCGCCAGATACGAATTATGGCCCGCTCGCAATGATGTCATTAGGGAGAGGAATTCTCGGTTACAAAGTGTGATCTAGCAATGATGTAGGGGAAGTTTATACTGGTCATAAAGTGGGAACTACTTGTAATGTAGGAAGGGAAATGTTATCTTGTTCACAAAGTGTAATCTAATAATCGTGTAGGTATGGAAAGGAAATCTCGGTCACAAAGTGTGGTCCAAAAGTGAAGTCACGAGAGAAATCATAGCTCTGTCACATTGTGATCCAACTAAGCTGTCGGCAGTGAAAGCTTATCTCGTTCGCAAATTGTGAATTGACAATACTGTCGGCATGAAAAACTTATCTCGGTCACAAAGTGTGATCTAACAATCATGTCGGCATGGAAAACTTATCTCGGTCACAAAGTGTGATCTTACAGTGATGTCGGTACATATATTCTAAATAAGCATTTTTTTCTGCTGCAGCAGAAGTTAAAATTTCGAACCCTTTCTTAAAATAAATGCTGCTCGAGCAGGATTTTTTTTCTGCAGCAGAAAAAATGCTGCTCGAGCAGCAAATTGCTCATCGAGCAGCATTTTAATGCTGCTCGAGCAGCATTTTTTTCTGCTGCAGCAGAAGTTAAAGTTTCGACCCCTTTGGTATTCCATAAGATGTGCTCTGGTTACATAGATTTAACATGCTACAAAATGCTCTTTTTTATTTGTTTGTGGTTCAATATATTTAATACGTGTTCATGTACCAATTTAGTGCTCGTGTGTCGTATAAATAGATACCGTTGCGGGAAATTATAATATAATGTTATTAATAAGTTGAATTTATATTGGCCTTGTTATTGAGCTGAAGACAGCCGTATTGGCCTGAGGCTTAATAACAAAGCCAATATGAATTAAACTAATAAATGACAATTTTATTAATTAACTTTATAATATTATCTTATTTTTCGTTTAAATGAAGTCTCTTCTTAGCAAAAATCCAATTTAGGCGGAAAGTGTCGTCCCTGATAAGCCTGTGCGGACTGCACAGGCTAATCTGGGACGACACTTTACGCACATGCATTATGCCCAGTTTTCTCAGAACGCGACACATATCTGCGAAGGAATCAAACTGCAACTATTGAAAGATTCTCATATAAGGCCGAGTTTTTCCTGGTTTCTGATTGGTTTCTCGTATTGGCCGTGTTTTTCCATATTTGCCGCCTTTTTCTCGTATAAGGCGAGTTTCGAGCTTTATTGGCGAGGCTCAACTTGTATGGGGCGAACAAATTGAACACATTCTCGTCTAATATTATAAAGTTAATTAATAATGGAATATATTGTGCCAAAAATTCTGCAAAAGGTGCGAACTAATAAACAAATATAATATTATATACAAGCACGTGTGCATGGGTCAACAATCGATGTCAATTATAGTTTAAAACATCGAATTACAGCAAGAACAGGAAGTAGCAGCACCATCAATGTGGTCGGCGGCGGCGTCGAGATATGCGCGCTATTTGAGAAACACGTCACATCATGCGCGCTATTTGGGAATGACGTCACATCATGCGCGCTATTTGGGAATGACGTCACATCCGGTATGTCAAAGTGAAGCGTGATAATGACGACCTCTGACCTCAGGCCGACAGTCAAGCGCTTTTGCGTATATCTGCGTCGGCGTCGTCCGTTTATGTTTCCATCAAGTCTGCATTTCTGCAATAAACAATGAAATTGCGTTTACAAATGGTGATTTTTCCACTGAGATTCAAATAATGATTGCCTTAGTTTTTATTTTCGAACAAAGGCTGTAATACATTACATTAACAAAAATATTTTGCATCGGATATAAGGTGCACCAAGCCCTATAATTTTTTTATAATACGCATATTTACCTACAAACAACGTGTGGTTATCTAACTAAATGAACCGCAGCGTAAACGTTACCACGATATATGTATATATTTCCCCATTGAACACGAATTTATTATTTCAACATGAGAGGCATTGTCAGCAAATTTGTGTTTCGATACAAGAAATATGTTCACTCCCCGCTGTGCAGTTCTCGGTATCACTGGGCAGAAACACTCGTACAGAACACACAATGGAGACGGTGTTGTCGGCGCGGTCCGTGAAGCCGACCGGAAATAGCGTCCGGAGGCCGCCTTCGCCGGCAGTCGGGACAAAGTCGCTCGCTTTGCCGGAAGACTTATTGCATCTGGAGTTAAAAGTATCAATCAGTGCGCAGTCAGCATTTGCAACATTTAGATTATACATATAATTTTAAACAATAATATCTTTATAGAATATTGTGTAGGAAATCAATTAAATACATGTAAAAGGGCCCTGTTATAGTTTTCTTTCTGATATAAAAATATGCAACCGCTTCCCCGCGATGTATCATGCAATGAAAAATCTCAACCGTCAGTATTTCACGCGTTATGTCAGTTGAACATTACCCGATTCTATTCGTACTCGTGTAAATTGTGTCCCACCCGTTGTGAAGAAGGATAACTATTCCAGTCTTCGACATGAAGCTGCACAACTCCGGTAGGATCCGAAAATCCGCTGAAATTATATAGTTATCATGTTATAAATTTAAATCGCCATGTGTGTCCCGCTTGTAACACCGCTTCAACAAACATATTAATTAAATCGTGTTCCATCAAATTAATAAAAATTGTGCATGATTAAAATCATGAGATTCGTTTGTAACAATTTTATGATTTTTGTTTTAAACTAGCGTTAACTATTTTTATCCTTAAACGATGGAAATGGGTTTCTCAAACAGATCGACGAAAAGAATAGGGATTAAAAACAATCCATTGTGGCTGATCATTAAAAAAAAATGCTTCGCCTACCTATCTGTAAATCCCAGGCGACCTTTCTCGCGCCTTGCACGAAGACCTCGGTGCCGGAAGTGTCTTCCCCGAGACGAGTTATTGAGCGGACGTCTTTTGTGGGTTTGGAGATGTCCTCGCTAAACAATGGCGGAAATTATATATAATGCTGTCGCTTTACGCTTGAATGTTTGTTATGTCAGCTAGAATATGTACTGTTGGAAAGGTCTTATATTTTCATAAAAGTGTGTGTTTCTTCTTAAAAGAAACACAACCTTTAAGAATTGTAATAGCTTAACATCGTTATAATATTAAATGCGCTTCCGAATGTTTCGCTTTTTAATGACAAGTTGGGCGAAGAAAGTACTTAAATAAGAACCACGTATTTGAATTTAACATTTGAATACCATAATTAGTATAAATACGCATTATAAGTATAATGGAATATAATGTCTGATGTGTGTTTTAATGTCTACGGTGGTATTGGATTCCTGAAATACTCACGTGACGCGAAATCCCACACTGGCGCCATGCGTGTGCCCTCTTCGGGATCTGTTTGCAGACGAAAGGCTGTGTGGAGAAGTTGTCCGCTGTGAGGAGACCCAACACGTTGTGTTCCCAGAAGGTCACCGCGTGAATCGCGTCCTAGACGAGTACAGTGTCTGTGTGTATACTTTTACACACAGATATGCTAATAGTGTATCCGTGCAACGCAGGCGAAACTAAAGTACTTGTGAATACATTTTGTCGTATAATAAGACTTTTTATCAAGTTTATTTGATATCATGGACAGATTTTAAACATCATATATTGGATAGCTTTTATTGGAGTAGTCGATAAAGTTAGCAATACAACTCAACCGCAATTCAAATATCAATTGACATGCTCAGTAAGTTTACATTACTAAATTCAATATTTATTGAGTGCTATCGCAAGGAAGCTTAGCAGATATTTGTACGTTTTGATCGACAAAGACCCAGTCTTAATGTTCTAGTGGTCCAATGTGTATTCATGACTTGTTTATACAACTTATGTAAATTATTATGTTTATTTCAAGCCTTAAATGTTTTAAACGGTTATGGATGCACATCAAGCAAGTGATGTGAGTTTGCTTTCCCTATTTTTTTTATAAAATTACAATTTTTACGCATTCTTACTGGGCATTGAATTCTCCCGCTGCAAAAATATATTAAGAAATCTTGGTAAAATGTTATCGTAGTATGCTGCGCCGAACAAAGTTTCATACGCGTCATAGTTAATATATATGTAATCGTAGAACTTGATTTTGTTCATCGATTTCGCCGAAACGTAGTATGCTATCTGGGAACCATAAACAAAACTTAGTATCCACATACACTGAATGTAGTATAACTATACACTGAATGTAGTATTCCCATACACTGAATGTAGTATCCACATACACTGAATGCAGTATCCCCATACACTGAATGTAGTATCCATACACACTGAATGTAGTATCCACATACACTGAATGTAGTATCCCCATACACTGAATGTAGCATACCAATACACTGAATGTAATATACCCATACACTGAATGTAGTATACCCATACACTGAATGTAGTTTCCGCATACACTGAATGTACTATACCCATACACTGAATGTAGTATCCACATACACTGAATGTAGTATACCCATACACTGAATTTAGTATCCCCATACACTGAATGTAGTATACCCATACACTGAATGTAGTATACCCATACACTGAATGTAGTATCCCCATACACTGAATGTAGTATACCCATACACTGAATGTAGTATCCCCATACACTGAATGTAGTATCCCCATACACTGAATGTAGTATACCCATACACTGAATGTAGTATCCCCATACACTGAATGTAGTATCCCCATACACTGAATGTAGTATCCCCATACACTGAATGTAGTATCCCCATACACTGAATGTAGTATCCCCATACACTGAATGTAGTATCCCCATACACTGAATGTAGTATCCCCATACACTGAATGTAGTATCCCCATACACTGAATGTAGTATCCCCATACACTGAATGTAGTATCCCCATACACTGAATGTAGTATCCCCATACACTGAATGTAGTATCCCCATACACTGAATGTAGTATCCCCATACACTGAATGTAGTATCCCCATACACTGAATGTAGTATCCCCATACACTGAATGTAGTATCCCCATACACTGAATGTAGTATCCCCATACACTGAATGTAGTATCCCCATACACTGAATGTAGTATCCCCATACACTGAATGTAGTATCCCCATACACTGAATGTAGTATCCCCATACACTGAATGTAGTATCCCCATACACTGAATGTAGTATCCCCATACACTGAATGTAGTATCCCCATACACTGAATGTAGTATCCCCATACACTGAATGTAGTATCCCCATACACTGAATGTAGTATCCCCATACACTGAATGTAGTATCCCCATACACTGAATGTAGTATCCCCATACACTGAATGTAGTATCCCCATACACTGAATGTAGTATCCCCATACACTGAATGTAGTATCCCCATACACTGAATGTAGTATCCCCATACACTGAATGTAGTATCCCCATACACTGAATGTAGTATCCCCATACACTGAATGTAGTATCCCCATACACTGAATGTAGTATCCCCATACACTGAATGTAGTATCCCCATACACTGAATGTAGTATCCCCATACACTGAATGTAGTATCCCCATACACTGAATGTAGTATCCCCATACACTGAATGTAGTATCCCCATACACTGAATGTAGTATCCCCATACACTGAATGTAGTATCCCCATACACTGAATGTAGTATCCCCATACACTGAATGTAGTATCCCCATACACTGAATGTAGTATCCCCATACACTGAATGTAGTATCCCCATACACTGAATGTAGTATCCCCATACACTGAATGTAGTATCCCCATACACTGAATGTAGTATCCCCATACACTGAATGTAGTATCCCCATACACTGAATGTAGTATCCCCATACACTGAATGTAGTATCCCCATACACTGAATGTAGTATCCCCATACACTGAATGTAGTATCCCCATACACTGAATGTAGTATCCCCATACACTGAATGTAGTATCCCCATACACTGAATGTAGTATCCCCATACACTGAATGTAGTATCCCCATACACTGAATGTAGTATCCCCATACACTGAATGTAGTATCCCCATACACTGAATGTAGTATCCCCATACACTGAATGTAGTATCCCCATACACTGAATGTAGTATCCCCATACACTGAATGTAGTATCCCCATACACTGAATGTAGTATCCCCATACACTGAATGTAGTATCCCCATACACTGAATGTAGTATCCCCATACACTGAATGTAGTATCCCCATACACTGAATGTAGTATCCCCATACACTGAATGTAGTATCCCCATACACTGAATGTAGTATCCCCATACACTGAATGTAGTATCCCCATACACTGAATGTAGTATCCCCATACACTGAATGTAGTATCCCCATACACTGAATGTAGTATCCCCATACACTGAATGTAGTATCCCCATACACTGAATGTAGTATCCCCATACACTGAATGTAGTATCCCCATACACTGAATGTAGTATCCCCATACACTGAATGTAGTATCCCCATACACTGAATGTAGTATCCCCATACACTGAATGTAGTATCCCCATACACTGAATGTAGTATCCCCATACACTGAATGTAGTATCCCCATACACTGAATGTAGTATCCCCATACACTGAATGTAGTATCCCCATACACTGAATGTAGTATCCCCATACACTGAATGCAGTATACCCATACACTGAATCTAGTATCCCCATACACTGAATGTAGTATCCACATACACTGAATGTAGTATCCACATACACTGAATATAGTATAACCATACACTGAATGTAGTATACCCATACACTGAATGTAGTATCCACATACACCGAATGTAGTATCCCCATACACTGAATGTAGTATCCGCATTCACTGAATGTAGTATCCCCATACACTGAATGTAGTATCCGCATACACTGAATGTAGTATCCCCATAAACTGAATGTAGTATACCCATACACTGAATGTAGTATACCCATACACTGAATGTAGTATCCCCATACACTGAATGTAGTTTACCCATACACTGAATGTAGTATACTCATACACTGAATGTAGTATACCCGTACACTGAATATAGTATACCCATACACTGAATGTAGTATCCCCATACACTGAATCTAGTATCCCCATACACTGAATGTAGTATACCCAAACACTGAATGTAGTATACCCATACACTGAATGTAGTATACCCATACATTGAATGTAGTATCCGCATACACTGAATGTAGTTTCAACATACACTGAATGAAGTATCCCCATACACTGAATGTAGTATCCCCATACACTGAATGTAGTATCCCCATACACTGAATGAAGTATCCACATACACTGAATGTAGCATCCCCATACACGGAATGTGGTATCCCCATACACTGAATCTAGTGTCCCCTTACACTGAATCTAGTGTCCCCTTACACTGAATATAGAACATATTTTAATGACGTCATTTTCACATTTAGAAAGTGACAAGCGCACTCACCAGCTGACACTGGTCGAGCCAGACTTCCATGTTCACATCGTCGACTCTCAGACGACACGTCTCTGACGTCACATTTACCGTATTGAACCGGACGTTTGGGCTGGGAACCACGATGGTGCCGTTGGGAAAGCATCTCAGGGCTGACAAAGGAAATTCGTTCAGTGTGATAAGCTGTCATTAAAAAACCTAACCGCACAAATAACTTTCCACAAGTGTGTTATATGGTTCCGAAATTTATACTTTATAAAGTAATAGTGTATGTTAGTCTGAGTTTGACATTACTTTGCATAACTTTTTTTATCGATAGCAGGGTGTTTTTTTGGTTGTGTGGTTGTACCGACAATAAATAAATTTTGACTTTACTTGACTTGGGGCCTTTAGCCCTTATGTGGGGGAAATTTTACGCGTGATTTTCCACTTTGGGGGAAAAATTGTGCGCGTGGGAATTTTCGCGGCGTTTCCCTTTGGGGGGGGATTTGTTTACTTANAATAGGGGGAATTTTTTGGTCCTGAAAGGGGAAAAAACAGACTAGTTTGGTGGGGGGGATATTCGGCGTCTGTAATATAAGGTAAAAAAACCCTGAATAGGTTAGCTCTGCCCTATGCTTTATAAGTCACAATTGCGTGCTCAATATGGTGTCCGTCTAGCGACCGGTAGATCACGTGTTCGATTCCCAAGATGGAAGCATTCTTTACATCTCTACAAAGATCCCAAGAACTGGTTCTATCCAGGAAACAGATTCGAGGGCGTTTCAATAAGCATCTGGCTTTTGATGCAATCGATCTAAAATAAATAGGTTTAAACTAAAACGATGCTATCAGGGGTTTTTCTAGCAATTTTGGGAAAAGAGTCTGGTCAAACTGGGATTTTTCTAATCGATAACATGACAAATTTGGGAAATTTTTATCGACAAAATGGACCCAATTGGGTCTTTTTTTCAACAAATATTGAATGTGTCAGGCCTTTTCCTGAACATTTTGGGGAAAATGCAATTCGCGCGAAAAGTCAACTGATTTTTGAATAACTAATTTAATATACTTATTTATAATAATTTAAATTAGGAGAACAAAATCATATAAATTAAAGTTATATACTTTTTTAGATGTTTATCAAATAAAATTTAGATATAATAATAATTAGACACTTCTATTTAAAAAAAAATCGGTTTGGATCGGGTCCGTTTGCTTTGGGATCGGGTCCGTTTTACGGCCTATTTTAAATAGAAGGGAAATCCTTGGCTATAAGCATCAAATTGTTAAACATATATACATATAAACTTATATTGACATGGAATACACGAGTATACTAGTACGTTAAATGCGTTAAAAAAAAGATGTTGACAGCAGACAATTATTAAAAGTTCTAACGTGTGTATTTCGAAAAAATCTATCATGTACGTGTATCCATTTAGCATCAAGAATATATAAGATAAGTGGCGGTCAATATTATACTGGCCTGCTCGCACATGTTCATTAAATCATTTATATAATACGAGTTAATTACTGTTCAGCATTTGCAGCGAAACATTCTGACACCTCCATTTTAAAAAGTATTTAAAAAATATCATATTTAATAATACCTTACATAAACGAAAGTGCCCTGACGGTCAATTTTCTTATAGAAAAGTATGTACTGTCTGCAGGCGCTCACAAATGTAGATGAATTGAAACGAAAATCTATCTTCTTTTATAAAGTTTTACTTATACAACTTTTAGTAATAATCAAAATGTGAAATAATTGCTTCATATTATTATTGAAAGATAAACCTATGCATCGAATTATATACTAGAATAACCAGTCAAAACTTAATGTAATCAACATTCCTTCTTCACTAAATCCAAACATCAGTAACAAAATGAAGTAGAAAAACATGAATATGTCTTGTTATTTTAGTATAACAGAACAGTAATAACAGCTCTTTAAAACACTTACATGTTTCGAATTAAATTCTGAAGTTTTTACCTACTAGAACCTGTATTTATACAATCGTTAAAACGCGCTGAGTTTGACACGTGCTTGTCACGCGGCGATTAATAGCGATTTATATTAAAGGGAAAAAAAACGGCAAAACATAACTACTTAACGCATGATCGCAATTCAATCGTTGCGTAAGTGTCCATATCTATTCAACAGTCAATCAAAATGTAATCAAGACATAGACGTATAATTCGTTGTTTATTTCTTACTTTAACGGATAGATTTTGACTGAACATTTTAAGCGGAGACATCATTTTCAAACGTTTGACGGTTAACATAACTGTGATACTTGGTTCATATTAAATGGCAGAACAAAGGCGACTTTATGGGTAAATTCACTTGTAAAAATTCAACCAGCATAGACTATTTTGTCAGTTCTCCTACGTTATTTAAGCATATAATCAATATAGAAGTTTTAGATTTTTTGTCCATTACTTTCAGATGTGCACAATCCCGTTATTATGGTGTTCGAATTTCCAGATTACTGTAACAGGGATTTTGTAACTGTTAACAATACATGTATATGTTTAAATGTTTGTGAAAATGTTGATATTTGTGAGAATTGTATTATTGCTGATGCAAATGTCGATGAATTTTATAATAATAATAATGCTATTAGCAATAATGATGACGATGATGATAATGATAATAACAATTATAATACAAATAATAATAATGAAAACGTGAAATTGTGGGATCATGCTAAATGTAATGCCTTTACAGAAAATATTAGTTATTTAAATGTCGATGATATCATCCGGGATCTCGAAGCTTTTGAAAACGCGGATACTAATTCAATTAATGACATGAACCATATAGTCTCCAAAATTGATTCTCTTTATCAAAACAGTTGTAAAAACAGCTTCGGAACTCATAAACATGTAAATAAATCAAAGTATAGCAACGAGCCCAAATGGTACGACCAAAATTGTAAAGAAGCCCGGACAAATTTTCACCGTGCCAAATATGTATACAAGAATAAGAAATATGAAGCGCATCGCCTTAATCTAAAAAGCACAAGTAAAATATACAAGAAAACCATTAAACAATGTTATTACACATTAAAAAAGAAAAATGCCCATAAAATTAAATCCCTGAAAAACACAAACCCCAGAGTATTCTGGAAAACTATTTCAGGCAAGCAACGCAAAACGGTTAAAGCAAATATTGCCTTGTTGGAAAACCATTTTAAAACTGTAAATGCAGACGACACTGTCTTTGATTTCACTAACGATGAATCACAGCCAAGTATCGTTTATAATAACGATTTACTTACTGCCGAGATAACATGCGAAGAAATCGAACATTGTATAAATTTGTAAAAAAATAACAAAGCATGCGACATTGATAATATTTTGAATGGGCACATTAAAGCATCCTTTCCAATTATGAAAGATGTATATGTAAAATTATTTAACTTAGTATTTAAATCTGGTATTGTACCTAGTAATTGGACCATAGGGCTAATTAATCCAATTTAAAAAAAAAAGGTTCTGAAAACGATCCTTGTAACTATAGACCAATCACTCTGTTGAGCTGTGTGAGTAAATTATTCACCTCAGTCTTAAACATACGTTTAGAGAAATTTATCTTGAAATATGACCTTATTGACAAGCATCAAGCGGGTTTCCGTAAACATTTTTCAACAGCTGACAATATGTTTGTCTTATATTCGCTGATTAATATTCTTAGAACTCAAAAGAAAAAACTGTTTTGTGCATTTATCGATTTAAAGGCTGCATTCGATACGATCAATAGGTCTTTATTGTGGTATAAGTTAGGCCAGTACAGTATAAGTGGAAACTTCTTAAATATTGTCAAAAATATGTACAACAACGCAAAATCATGTATCATGTGTAATGGCGAAAAATCAAACTATTTTTCATGTTCAGTTGGGGTAAGGCAAGGAGAAAATTTATCACCCATACTATTTTCCTTCTTTTTGAATGACCTACATTCATATTTCAATAATAGCAGTGATGTAGACGGATTAAATTTTCATGTTCAGTCAAACGACAACGATATGTTAATTTTTTTCAAACTATTTGTTTTGCTGTACGCTGACGATACTGTTATTGTAGCAGAGTCAGCTAACGATCTTCAAAATTGTTTAAATGTGTATTCCCAATATTGTGACACATGGAAACTAACTGTTAACATAGACAAGTCAAAAATTGTTATTTTTAGTAAAGGTAGACCATCTAATTATGTATTCCACTATAAAGATCATCCCATTGAAGTTGTTAGAAATTATAAATACCTCGGTATTTTATTCAATAGCAGTGGCTCTTTTTTCCAGACCAAAAAGAATCTAGCCGAACAGGCAACAAAAGCTATGTACTGTCTGATTAATAAATGCAATAACCTCGCTTTACAAATAGATATGAAAATTGATCTTTTTAATAAGATGATTAAACCTATTCTTTTGTACGGTTGTGAATGTTGGGGGTTTGGAAATAATTATGTATTAGAAAAAGTTCAGTTGAAGTTTCTGAAAATTATATTAGGGGTTAAAGCCAGTACGGCATCTTGCATTATATACGGAGAAACTGGAGTAAAGCCCCTCCAAATTGACATTGAAACTAGAATGATTTCTTTTTGGTCTAAATTGGTCCATCCATTGTGTTTTAAATTGTCATATCAAATCTACAACACCTTATTTAATATACATGCAATAGAAAATGCTAAATTTGACTGGATAGAGTGCATCCGAAACATTTTTGTTAAATGCGGAATGATGAATATTTGGCAGTCTCATGATTTTCCGAATTGCACCTGGCTCATTCAAAGCATGAAACAAAAACTTTCAGATCTGTTTATTAATGAATGGTACTCAGATATACATAATTCTAGTAAATGCAGTAATTATAGGCTAATTAAAGACACATTTGGGTTCGAATCCTACCTTGTTAAAACTCCAGATAAATTTTTAAAATACATTATACAAATTCGGACAAGAAATAACAGGTTACCTGTCGAAACTGGAAGTTGGTACGGAATAGAATCGAACCAAAGACTGTGTAATTTATGTAACTCCAATAATCACATTGGTGATGAATTCCATTATTTACTTGAATGTAATGCCCTTAAAGATCTAAGAAAACGTTTTATTGATACAAAATATTACACAAGACCTAATACTATTAAATTTAAATTGTTAATGTCCATCGATTATCATACTAACAGTACTTACAGGAAACTATGTATGTTCATTAAGGAAATATTGAAACAGTTTTAATTTAGAACTTATATTTTTCTGGTGTTGTTTTTCTATACAATTAAATAGTGTATGTTGTTACCCCCATGTGATTGATGCTTAACTTCTAAATATTCTCTCCCTTTAAATGTTTTTTTNATGTAACTCCAATAATCACATTGGCGATGAATTCCATTATTTACTTGAATGTTATGCCCTTAAAGATATAAGAAAACGTTTTATTGATACAAAATATTACACAAGACCTAATACGATTAAATTTAAATCGTTAATGTCCATCGATAATCATACCAACAGTACTTTCAGGAAACTATGTATGTTCATTAAGGAAATATTGAAACAGTTTTAATTTATAACATGTTTTTCTTCTTGTTTTTCTATACATTTAAATATTGTATGTTGTTTCCCCCCCCCACTATGCTCAAATGTTAAAAAATTGTTCGTATGTTTTGCTTAACTTCTAAATATTCTCTCCCTTTAAATGTTTTCTTTTTGTTTAGTTTGCTATGTAATGGCCCCTTCAACTTTTTTTTTTCAATTTATGTTTGTGTAACTTTTGCTCACACTGTTATGTAATGCATGACATGAGCTTGAAATAAATAAACTTGTAAACTTGTGATAAAGTATTGATCGTGTTTGATTGTGTATATTTTAAAATGTTTATTGCAGCACGTGCTAAAAACAAAATAACGAATGAAATATATATTTGAAAAACTGAGCAATTCGAAGAAGAATGTTGGTAATGTCACGAGGAAATCAAGTTTAGAAAGTTAATTACATTCAAATAGTATACCCTGCTTTTTACAAACATTTTCTGTAGAAGCAAGTATCAAACGATAACACATAGAACATAGCAAATATACTAAACATTAATGAAATGAATATTTATAGAGGTATAACATAAAGACAAAAATATCTTCTCAAAACACTTATAAACCCAAAAGTATATACATTGAGTATGACTCAATACATCTATATGCTGCAGTATATAAGCTGATTTGTGTTCTGATTTTTTTCTCTTTCTTTTATTGAATGCTTAACTTATTTTAAAACTAAGTAAGAATTTCACTCTTTTATTCTAATATTTTGCCCAAACGGGCTCTATCAAAGTTTACAAATATGAATTCACTACATTGTTATAACTGTCGTGCACATGAGATTTATGTGCACGACAGTTATAACAACGTAGTGAATTCATATTTGTAAACTTTGATAAAGCCCGTTTGGGCGAAATATTAGAATAAA
>VMBQ01013125.1:0-18314 GCA_007657795.1 Dreissena rostriformis
TATATTCTATAGATCAGTTGCTAAATGCATGTTCTATGGATAGTTTTGTGCAGAGGTATCAATATGACAGATAGTGTGATGGTTGAAGCATAGATGACTAACACAATAGGTTAATGCAACAGAAAACACAAATGCATACAAACAAAATGTTAAAAAGAGGAATATATTATCCAGTAAACACATACTTGGCATATGAACAATTACAAAGTTGTCCTTAAAATTGTAACATCAACATACGCATAGCTTGTAAAACAATAATGTGAGTTTCTTTAATTTATGAAATACCAGACAGGTTCAACTGTATCTGCCTCCCACTTCCCACGGATTTGCTCAGATATCGAGAAATGCGCTCAATATTGGGAGATATGGACCTGATTAAATAGACTAATAATTCTAATATTTAAGAGGTTTAGATCAAAGCAATTTCAATTCAATAAAAAATTAATTCATTTAACAATCCCAATTGCAAGTTCCCTTAATAAATAAGTTCATTTAATTATCCAGTTGCAATCTATAAGCCCAACAATCACAAGAATTTGGCGATGAAGGTGTGAGGGTAACATGTATCAACAATTTTCCATTAAACTTATAATTAACAATCCACCTGATCATATAAATATCTGTTCTTATTTTATCTACAGACAATTGAGGTTCTGATTTAACCACATCCAATACCTTATAATGCTAAGGCTTACTTAACCCTTTGCATGCTGGGAAATTTGTCGTCTGCTAAAATGTCGTCTGCTAAATTTCTAAAATTAGAGTTTTCTTCATTTTTTTTTTCAAAGAATACTATCAGAATAGCAAACAGTTTGGATCCTGATGAGACGCCACGTTGTGTGGCGTCTCATCTGGATCCAAACTGTTTGCAAAAACCTTCAAAATCCGGTTCCAGCGCTTAAAGGGTTAACCACATCCCATACCTTATAATGCTAAGGCTTACTTAAGAGACCAGTACTTCTAGCATTGTCGGAACCCATGGTATATATTGCGTTGTCTCTATATTGGGAAAACAGGCAGACACAATTTTGTGTTCATAGATATTGATGATCCAACATATAACCAATGAAATTACTTTTTTCTTTAAAAACTTCTCAAATGATACCTGGAGAGCAAGGATCATTTGATTGGATAACAGTAATAACGTAGACTTAAAACAGATAAAAGTTAAAATTACAACTCAAAGCCATCTAAAATCTAACTGTATAAATAAACTATCGTTTAACCCTTTACCACTTAGATACGTATTTTGACACGTTTATAGACCCTTTGAAAATCAAATTAAATTTGAGACCTTTTTTACTTGATTTGAGATTTAAAGGATTCATTTTCAACTCAAAGGTACTAATGAGCAGCAAACAGCATAAAACCTGAACAGCCTGCAAGTTACTCACAGGCTGTTCAGGTTTTATGCTGTTTGCAAAGACTGTTTTGACTTTACTTCTGAGCGGGCAAGGGTTAATAGGTTGAATTTGCATGCTGAATTGAAAGCAGAACCTTATTCACAAATACAATATTTGTCTAACCTAATCTCCCTCGGTCAATCAAGAAACATAGCGTGTTTAGGTGAACATGGATTCCGACGATATCATAAGAGACTTTATAAGCGCACTAGGACCGGTTTTCAGAAGCTTTATGGAGAAATCTTAACATAGGTTGTAGTAAAGGGGAATTTCAGTTTAAATTTTCTATAAGAAATCAGATTTTTTCTGTTCACACAATTTTTTAACAATCATTTAAGCAATATTCATTTGTTTCAAACATTTCAAAGTACAAAGACCTGAGCACAAAATTTAAAACAGGGATTTTATGAATTCAAAGAATTTACTTGAGTTTTTCCTATTTTCCTGCAGAGCTTCATGAAAAGAGACCAAGGCCCCCTAAAAACAATCAAGCCCCTTTGCATCCTAATCAGCACAACACAACCAAGCGCCTGACCTACCCTGATTGACTTGTCCATGCCTCCGTCAGCGTCACTCTCTCGCTGGTACTTCAGTAGCTGCTCCTCCAACTTGCGGCACTGGAAAGGGGCAGAACATGACAATCAACAATCTATATATGTGTGTGTGTATTTCAAAGTTTATGAGGTCTTTCTGCGTGTGTGAATTTCATAGTTTATGAGGTCTTTCCGCATGTGTGAATTTCAAAGTTTATGAGGTCTTTCCGCGTGTGTGTATTTCAAAGTTTATGAGGTCTTTCCGCGTGTGTGAATTTCAAAGTTTATGAGGTCTTTCCGCATGTGTGAATTTCATAGTTTATGAGGTCTTTCCGCGCAGTGTAATCTGTGTATTTCAAAGTTTATGAGGTCTTTCCACGTGTGTGTATTTAAAAGTTTATAAGGTCTTTCCGCGTGTGTGTATTTCAAAGTTTATGACGTCTTTCCACGCTAAGGCTGTATTATGCAAGGAACCAGAGAGCGTCCCACAACTCCTACACAATAAACTAACAAGAAAAACAAAAATTCCAATGATTCTTTAAAGCTGCAATTTTCAGCTATTTATTTTACTGGAATGGTATTCAATTTTTGGTGTGGTCTTGTGCCTTTTTGGGAGGGGGGGGGACCAGATTATTTGTAGCTTATTCCTCATGTCCAGTAAGGTGACCCCAAACCAAGCTCGCATGCTCTGGGAATTGGGATTGAACTAAGGTCGCAAAGGTTAGAAGTGCATGTACTAACCACAATGCCCGAACTCTGAGAGCTTCTCCGTACGCCTAAGACTATGAATGCAATCAAGCTTAATAAATAGGTTCAACCGAAATGGGGCATGCTATCTCACCTTTGCGAGGGCGATGTCCCGCTGCTCCATTACAATAGCCATTTCCTCGTTGGTGACCTCTCGTTGCCGCTGTCTCATCGCCTCTACACGACTCACCACAGCTGATACCTCGCTCTCCCCCGACGACGGCGAGTCCAGCCTCGACAACAACGTATAGAGCTCCTGAAATAATGAACAGTATTCTGACATGCAGTTTACCTCATATTTTACCTTGTGTTCAGTGTTTGCTTGTTGGATTGTTTGAAAGTGTTTCAATAATTCATAGCACAGGCTAATCAGGGATGACACTTTCCGCTAAGACTGGATTTTTGTTAAGAAGTGACTTCCATTAAAGCAAAATTTTCATAAAAGGGAAATTTATTTCCCTGATAAGCCTGTGCACTGGCCCCAGACTGCACAGGCTAATCTGGGATTACACTTAACGCTCATGCAATGCATTTTGTCTGGTTCTCCCAGAGGCAGGCTCATTTATAAAATATAATACTATTTTGATAACTACTTTTGTTTCACTTTAAACAACCAACAATTTTTAATTTCATATTTCAAATGAATAATTGCGCAATTGTTGTTAGGTTTTTTTAAAATTTATTATTTTCCCATAATTCTTATATGAAATGCGCAAGGAATTACTGTTATTATGATTATCATTTATACATTCCAAAATGTGTAATCATATTCAGAGCTCCAGATAAGGATTTAGTGTAAAGGGTATTTTACCCCCTGATATTATTGTTAAAGCGTATTTTACTCCTTTGTTTCAGCCATAAAGGGTATTTAGGAATATTTAGGGGTATGTTCCTGGGGGTATTTTCCATTTTCATAGAAAACTGACAAAGTACATGGCGTGTTTAATCTAGAAATATTATTTTTTGTTATTTTTATTATTAAATGCAAACAGAATAAATTTAAAATGATGATATGAACAGATTCTTTAAAATATTCCCGCAGGAGCCGCTGGTCGCTTAAAACGTCCCTTTTTTGATCCACAAACATGATGGGCCGCCATTTTTATTACAAGCTTATTTTTATTGAGTTACTTTTGATTCAAAGGTTAACTTACACTAAAAACTCAACTGGATTATTGGTTAAACCAGTTACGCACTTTAATCGATTTAAAATACGTACCAAGATTTGTATTGCGTTTTGTTACGTACTGGGCCGATTTTTAATGCGTTTTTTTAATTTTTTCATTGCATAAATACGCCTCTTATCTGGAGCTCTGATCATATTTATTCATTAACCAGTTCATATAATTCTTTTCATCACAAATGTGCCCACGTTTCCGCAAACATTCTGTCACGCCTAGACATGCACTCACTCTCAAAGATCTAAGGCAAGTCGTATTCAATAAAAACCTGTCTGGTTTTTGAAAGTTTGTGTCACATTGTCGCCATATTCAATACAGCAGAATGTTAAGGTGATAATTAATAATAAGGCCTAACAATTTTTTATGCACCAGGCAAGCGGATGCTACCTAACCGAAACACCCAAAAGAAATGCATTTAACCCATTCAGAAATGCTACAAAAGCAACCCCAGGAAAGATCAAATATTTTTTCTTTTTCCTTTTATGAATTTGTTTATTATCAATTATTATTGCATAAACTCTATCTATAATGCCCTCTGGCGGGGTGCAGAAACATGGCAAAAGGCGGGCTTGAACGGGAGAAATCGTGTTTAAACAAGGCGATTCACGCAGGCTTCCTGAAAAGTCCCAAAAAGTGCCTGTCAATCGGACAGGCTGATGGAAAAGTTAGCCTGTCCGGACAAAAATTCACCTGTCCGAACAGCGTGAGTTTATAACTGAAGAATAAAGTCAAGTTTAACTCATATTTATTGCAATTCTAGTCAGACACACAACCAAACAACATAACACGATTGGTGTTCAACAAAATTGTAATTCTGATGATGGTCTTGACTTTCATGATGAAGAAGGCAACACCAGGCTTCCTGAAAAGGCCCAATAGTGTCAACCGGACAGACTGATGGAAAAGTTTAACTCTTATTTATTGCAATTCTAGTCACACACACAACCAAACAACATAACACGATTGGTGTTGCCTTCTTCATCCTGAAAGTCAAGACGATCATCAGAACCACAATCAGAGTCTTCGTCACACAACATCTTGTTTTGCGACTCATCATACTGTAACCAACTTCTATCGGACTTCCACTTATTTTGAAAGGTTCTTTTGACACGTTTTGCCTCATATTCTTTCGCTTTTTGTTGTTTTTCGTCATCGCTAAGCTTTTTTTTCTGGCCTGGTCTTGCGCCATCGAAGAATTTGAGCAACGACATTGTTTTCATGTGTTACTGTAGTTTTTTGTTACAACCTTTATTATTGGATAGATGGTAATATGTCAGACCAATGAAATTGACGTTTTCGAACAATCAACAAAGGGGGAGCACTCTTAAGAACTAGTGATGCGATAGTGTTCTTAATGACGAAAAGGCTCGAAATTCACGAAAAGAGTGATTCTAATGCGGTGTTTATGTTCTTTTGGCAAGTATTAGACTTTTCGGTATTTAGTCATAATTTTTTTGGCCGCCTGTCACAAGGACCGGCGATATTAGAAACTTCGTCGGACCGTAAAGAATTTTGCCGGACATGACCGGCGGTCCGGCCTTTTCAGGAAGCCTGCTTACTAAAAGGGACTTGTTCACAGTTTATACAAATTAGATTTTTTTAACTTTTTGTCACAGATTCAAGAAATAAATGAAATTTTTATGTCAGTGTGAGAAATAACACTAATGCCGCCGACTTATACTTATTCGATTCCTTTGTTATCGTTATATTTTGCAACAATACGTGGATGGTTATACAAAGTATAAAATAAATGGCAACCCATGTGAAGACACATTATGTGAACAAGTCCCTTTAATTCATTACTGCTAACATTGCCAATATGAAAATAATGACCAACATATATGCCCTGTTCTGAGAAAACTGGGCATAATGCATGTACTCAAAGTGTGGTCCCAGATTAGCCTGTGCAGTCTGCACAGGCTAATCAGGGACGACACTTTCCGNATATTCAGCACAATCATGTCAAGGGAGACAACTTTTTTAACAGTACCTCAGAGTTGTCTAGATTGCCCACATCAATGTGAAGGTCATCGACAGAGGGTTCCATAAATGACGTCCCTGCACTGAAATAGTGAAATTAAACATACTGAAATAAATATTGAATGATTGTTATTTCTTACTTTTCTCACATGCCCTTTGCAGCTGATAATATCACTTTTGACACATAATCAAAGTTCCATACTCCCTGGAAATGTCATTTTAACCCTGGAACCGGATTTTGAAGGCCTTTGCAAACAGTTTGGATCCAGATGAGACGCCACAGAACGTGGCGTCTCATCAGGATCCAAACTGTTTGCTATTCTGATAGTATTCTTTGAAAAAAAATCAAAGAAAATGCCAATTTTAGAAATTTAGCAGACAACATTTTAGCAGAAGACAAATTTCCCAGCATGCAAAGGGTTAATGCATTCTTTTAAGTCAATTTCAACTGTGTCTCAAAATGCTTTTCAGCTATTTGAACTCTTTGCCTGTTGTTCAAAATTTTACCACAAACAAAAACTTACTAAACAATTTGACTAACGGAGTTCCCAACCTTACAAACAATACGTTTAAAATAACAAGCTCTGCAAAGTGTGAATGATTTAGCGTTGTGGTAGAACACCCGCCCCTCATGCAGGGGACACGGGTTCAATATGGAAACAAGGTGTTAAGTTATAGTGAAATCAATCAATAAATATAAATTAATCACAACATTATGAACACTAATACCTAAGTATAAGAATCAAATTAAGCATAATTGGACAATTATCTATACACAAAACGAAAAGACTAAGTCTGTGTTAAGAAGGGCTTTCCCGGAAACATTGTTTAGTCCATTGTGATTTGTATTATTAATTTACTAATTTACGGTAAATGATTCATTCATAGCATTTTATGAGTATCATATTTCGGAGATTGTAAACAGGTTTTTTTGGACACATTTCATTCGCCCAATCAACTTTGACAGAAGAGGCTTTAAAGAAGACATAATTACAAACTGTTTTTTTTTTCTTTTAAATTCAGACTTTCATGTAAAAATTGATTCATTTAGTTGTGCTTTTATCCATGAGAAATGATCTTAAGCAGTAAAATTATGCCAGAATAATTGTTCGGAAGGTTTGCATAGAATGACAGAAGAATTCGCACCCCTGAGAGTCGAGCCGGGCTTCAATCTGTCGCAGACGGGCCAAGACGTCGTCTCTCTCCCCATTGGCCAGTTTCATACGGCCTGTCATTGCCTCGTCTCGCTTTCTTTGGGCCGCATACACCTCTTCAACAACACCTGAAAACATAGGATTTGAAACCTGAGAACTTCTTCAGCAACACGTTTGACCCTGATTCAAACTTGGACTAGACATTGTAAAGATAAACATTCTGACTAAATTTCATCCAGATTGATTCATTAATGTGGCCTCTAGAGTGGTAACAAGGTTTAAGTAAGATTTAAACCCTTAAGACCTAGTTTTTGGACACACCTGATGCAGATTCAAACTTTTTTTCCAGGTAAACATTATAACTAAGTTTTCAGCAAGATTGGATGAAAAATGTCACCTCTGGAGTAATGTTACCAGCTTAAAGTTGAAACCGCACACAGAACACCACAAAACAAAGGGCTCAGGCATTCGATGATTACAATAGGTCAGGTGAGCTAAAAATATGTAGATTTCATTACTTTTTTATGATATTAAATAACTGGATACATGAGCATAATGTGACACACGATTCCAATTTTATCAGATACATTTTTAAAGGCCAAAATCAGAATACTTGCTTTCCAAGACATTATGACTCTAAAATGCATAATTATAACACTATATTCTAATGATAATATTGAGAATCAAAATTGCAAAGCATTTAACCAATGAATATTTTACCATTTGAGTTTACAATAGATTGAAAATGATTCCTTTATTTCCGGTGGTTTTCCTGCTATTTAAAAAAGGCCATTAAACGGACCTGATTTTTTTTTAAAGTGTCTAATTATAATTATATCTCAATTTTATTTCATAAACATCTAACAAAGTATATATCTATAATTTACATGATTTTGTTCTCCTAACTTTAATTATTATAAAGAGTTATATTAAATAAGTATTTCCAATGTCAGTAGACTTTTCGCGCGAATTGCATTTTTTCCAAAAATGGCCAGGAAAAGGCCTGATGTGTCAATATTTGTAGAAAAAAATCCCAATTTGGTCCATTTTGTCGATAACAAATTCCCAAATTTGCCATTTTATAGATAAAAAAATCCCAGTTTGACCAGACTACTTTTCCAAAAATGGCAAGAAAACCCCCTGATTTCATAACTATGTGACACCTCCTCTCCTACAGCAATGAACTGAAATAAATCACTAGCCATCGAGCCATTAACTGTTTACCTGAGTCACAGAAAATTACCATTTCTATACTATTTTATATCTGATGGTAGGAGACTGTTAATTTGCTTGAAACAAAGAGATTAAAGTGAATTAATTGCCACCATAAAAATCAATTGCAACATGTAAATCAATTTAATGGATCTCTTTATCAACAGAATTATCAATTTCATATTCCTACATTACGAGCTATAGAGGATAACAAGAGTCCTTTTATCCCGGCTATTAAAATCAAACATGAAACGAGGTCGCAAATTGTCAGAAAACAAAGGCCAAGTGTCAGGTGAAAATTTGTGATTTGACATTAATATGAGAATGTTCCGATTAAATTATATCATATTTAATATTCATATCATACAAATACTACTAGGTTTTATGCATTGTAGAAACAAAAACAGTTAAACTTAAGTTTATTGTGTTAAGAATTAATTCACTTTTAGCTATGCCCATTAGATTTCATACACACATTTAATAAAATATTATAAACAAGTATGACCCTGTATTCAAAACAAAATATAGACAGGTAAGAGTTTATATGTGGCGTGTTTTGAGAAAACTGGGCAAAATGCTTGTGCGTAAAGTGTCATCCCAGATTAGCCTGTGCAGTCCGCACAGGCTTATCCGGGACGACACTTTCCGCCTAAACTGGATTTTCGCTAAGAAGAAACATCATTTGAACAAAAAATTCAAGCATTATTCCCAGTTTTCTCAGAACACGACACATATAATCGTACAACATAAATTCCCTATGATACTATTCCCTTCAAAATTCAATTTATAATTTACTCTGCCAGTGAAGAAATAATTTAGCCATTGCAGATTGGTTTTTCTGTTAAACATGTACATGTAGATAATTATTAATCTGACACTGACACTTTTACGCTTGAATATTATTAATCATCATTTACGGTACTATGAAAACATTAGGGGCCATAAACTGAGGGGAAAAAAAAGAAGAATATACATGTACCACTTAACTACAGTAATGATTTCATTAAAAAAAAAAAAATTGCAAGAAAATTAATCTAGCATATTTTTTCAATCTTGAAATACATTGTAGTTGCACATTTTTAAGCGAACCCTATGTGGTAAAGTATATATAAAGTTTTCAATAAATTAAAAAAAGACTCAATATTTTTCGTAATGCCTGCCTAAACCTTGCTAACAATCAAAATTGAAACTCATATAGTCTTCATATCTGAAACAATCTTGGATTAGCAATATGCGTGCTACAGTTTTTGACATATAAAACGGGAAATGCCACATAATCTTGTACCTGGCATCAAATGCCGGGAAAAATAATTTCCCATCGTTGCTCATGTTTGCTTTAGCGACAGAAGAAGTTCCTCGTGAAATATTGCCGCACAATACTCAATGATTGTGCTCACAATTAGTCTGCGCGGAATCAATAGGCAAACGATGAGAACTGGATTGGGGCTATTTCGGTGCCGTTATTGCCTGTCAACGCAGATGTCAATCAATGATTGCATGCCCACGAACAAGATGAGTTTCTTTTTCATGATAAGGACAGGTTGTGGTCTGTGGAAACGGAAACTAAATAGCTGCAAGATTTCTTGTACAATAAAGACAAAACGGTCTTTATGTACACTATTGTAAGCAAAACAAACAAGCTGGTCACCTATTTTAATTGTTACTCTTTCATAAACTTGTGAAAGAAACATATGAGCCTCGCTCTGTGAAAAGGGGGTTTAATGCATGTGTGTAAAGTGTCGTCCCANTAATGATAATATTGAGAATCAAAATTGCAAAGCATTTAACCAATGAATATTTTACCATTTGAGTTTACAATAGATTGAAAATGATTCCTTTATTTCCGGTGGTTTTCCTGCTATTTAAAAAAGGCCATTAAACGGACCTGATTTTTTTTTAAAGTGTCTAATTATTATTATACCTCAATTTTATTTCATAAACATCTAACAACGTATATATCTATAATTTACATGATTTTGTTCTCCTAACTTTAATTATTATAAAGAGTTATATTAAATAAGTATTTCCAATGTCAGTAGACTTTTCGCGCGAATTGCATTTTTTCCAAAAATGGCCAGGAAAAGGCCTGATGTGTCAATATTTGTAGAAAAAAATCCCAATTTGGTCCATTTTGTCGATAACAAATTCCCAAATTTGCCATTTTATAGATAAAAAAATCCCAGTTTGACCAGACTACTTTTCCAAAAATGGCAAGAAAACCCCCTGATTTCATAACTATGTGACACCTCCTCTCCTACAGCAATGAACTGAAATAAATCACTAGCCATCGAGCCATTAAATGTTTACCTGAGTCACAGAAAATTACCATTTCTATACTATTTTATATCTGATGGTAGGAGACTGTTAATTTGCTTGAAACAAAGAGATTAAAGTGAATTAATTGCCACCATAAAAATCAATTGCAACATGTAAATCAATTTAATGGATCTCTTTATCAACAGAATTATCAATTTCATATTCCTACATTACGAGCTATAGAGGATAACAAGAGTCCTTTTATCCCGGCTATTAAAATCAAACATGAAACGAGGTCGCAAATTGTCAGAAAACAAAGGCCAAGTGTCAGGTGAAAATTTGTGATTTGACATTAATATGAGAATGTTCCGATTAAATTATATCATATTTAATATTCATATCATACAAATACTACTAGGTTTTATGCATTGTAGAAACAAAAACAGTTAAACTTAAGTTTATTGTGTTAAGAATTAATTCACTTTTAGCTATGCCCATTAGATTTCATACACACATTTAATAAAATATTATAAACAAGTATGACCCTGTATTCAAAACAAAATATAGACAGGTAAGAGTTTATATGTGGCGTGTTTTGAGAAAACTGGGCAAAATGCTTGTGCGTAAAGTGTCATCCCAGATTAGCCTGTGCAGTCCGCACAGGCTTATCCGGGACGACACTTTCCGCCTAAACTGGATTTTCGCTAAGAAGAAACATCATTTGAACAAAAAATTCAAGCATTATTCCCAGTTTTCTCAGAACACGACACATATAATCGTACAACATAAATTCCCTATGATACTATTCCCTTCAAAATTCAATTTATAATTTACTCTGCCAGTGAAGAAATAATTTAGCCATTGCAGATTGGTTTTTCTGTTAAACATGTACATGTAGATAATTATTAATCTGACACTGACACTTTTACGCTTGAATATTATTAATCATCATTTACGGTACTATGAAAACATTAGGGGCCATAAACTGAGGGGAAAAAAAAGAAGAATATACATGTACCACTTAACTACAGTAATGATTTCATTAAAAAAAAAAAAATTGCAAGAAAATTAATCTAGCATATTTTTTCAATCTTGAAATACATTGTAGTTGCACATTTTTAAGCGAACCCTATGTGGTAAAGTATATATAAAGTTTTCAATAAATTAAAAAAAGACTCAATATTTTTCGTAATGCCTGCCTAAACCTTGCTAACAATCAAAATTGAAACTCATATAGTCTTCATATCTGAAACAATCTTGGATTAGCAATATGCGTGCTACAGTTTTTGACATATAAAACGGGAAATGCCACATAATCTTGTACCTGGCATCAAATGCCGGGAAAAATAATTTCCCATCGTTGCTCATGTTTGCTTTAGCGACAGAAGAAGTTCCTCGTGAAATATTGCCGCACAATACTCAATGATTGTGCTCACAATTAGTCTGCGCGGAATCAATAGGCAAACGATGAGAACTGGATTGGGGCTATTTCGGTGCCGTTATTGCCTGTCAACGCAGATGTCAATCAATGATTGCATGCCCACGAACAAGATGAGTTTCTTTTTCATGATAAGGACAGGTTGTGGTCTGTGGAAACGGAAACTAAATAGCTGCAAGATTTCTTGTACAATAAAGACAAAACGGTCTTTATGTACACTATTGTAAGCAAAACAAACAAGCTGGTCACCTATTTTAATTGTTACTCTTTCATAAACTTGTGAAAGAAACATATGAGCCTCGCTCTGTGAAAAGGGGGTTTAATGCATGTGTGTAAAGTGTCGTCCCACATAAGCCTGTGCAGTGTGCACAGGCTAATCAGAGACAACACTTTCGGCCTAAACTGGATTTTTGCTTAGAAGAGACTTTCTTTAAAAAAAAAATATCATTAAAGCGGAAATCGTCTTCCCTGATTAGCCTGTGCGCACTGCACAGGCTTATCTGGGACGACACTTTACCCACATGCATAAAACCCCCTTTTCACAGAGCAAGGCTCAAATGCAGGCTCAAACTCTGACCTGCGGCCTGCTGCATCTCGGATGCCCCTGCTGCCTGTTCTGTGCTCTTGACCTTCATGGTCAACTTAAGCACATCCAGCTCTGCCTCTCTGTCCGCCAACTGGGTCCTTAACTGTAAGTAACAGCGAGTCACATAACAGTGATAGTTTTTTTACCAAAATTACAGCCTCTTACAGGCTGTTTCCCAATGACAAAAAGTTACATTTTTTCCCAAAAATCTGACCAAAATTTTCCAAAACAAAGCCAAACCTTTCCAATAAACTCAATAAATGGTTTATTTAGTTTATTATACAACAATATAGCACTTAATAATATAAATTTTAAAATGCAGTTAAACATGCACTTGGAAAACATTTATTTATAATTGTATTAATAATGTTTCATTTGCCCCAAAGTCATGGTTTATCATGCTATTTTTCCCAATCTGAAAGGCACAGGCTGTACAATATTAAGCAAAAAAACATATCACTGCTTGCTCTTTACACTTAATTTACAACCAAGAACAAGATCTGGGCCTATAGGATCAGGAACATACTTTAGTCAATATTTTTTACACAACTTTGAGTTTTCTCAATTTTTGAGATGAGTTTGACCACCATGCTCGATAAGGTATTGGTTTTTGAGTTTTGAGTACGACTCAACCCTGAGTTTGAAGTGGAATATGCGCATATTCTTATAGCTGAGATTTGAGATTGTTCACCAGGTGACCGACATTCTCAATACTCAACTGAGTGCAAACTCAAATTTAACCCTTTGCATGCTGGGAAATTTGTCGTCTGCTAAAATGTTGTCTGCTAAATTTCTAAAATTAGCATTTTTTTCGAATTTTTACAAAGAATACTATCAGAATAGCAAACAGTTTGGATCCTGATGAGACGCCACGTTCTGTGGCGTCTCATCTGGATCCAAACTGTTTGCAAAGGCCTTCAAAATCCGGTTCCAGCGCTCAAAGGGTTAATTTTCTGAGTCGAGCCAACAAAATTGTGAGTGTTTTTGATACTGGGCACATACATCATTAAAACTGACTTGCTAGTCTCCTGATCCCTTTTTTCATACAAAATTTCATACATCTGCATGTCGACACGTAATAACTACAAGAAATAATAAACATTTAAACTCATTGTTAAAAAGTCATATTGTAGAAACAGAAACAATTCGCGTAACATTAGTAATTTAAGTAATGTTATTAATATTTTTATCACATGCCATACCCTGTTTCCCATGTAATATAACCATTACATATATTTTTATATTACACATGTGTAATATACTTTTTAAGCGTTTTCATTGGTTAAGTTTTCGTTTATTGACCAATCGCATTTTGTTATTTTGCTGAAATGACGTTGCAACGTCAAATGACGTCACGAAATGTAAACAACATTCGGGATTTATCATTATGTTTGCGTAAATATTTATTTAATTTGCTCATTTAAAAGCATGTGATAAAAAAGATCTGACACTCGTTGTCATATCATACCATATTTTATTAAACTTGTCCAGGAACATTCGTTAGTAAGCTCGCCAAAGGCTCGCTTACTAACAAAATTCCTGAACTCGTTTAATAAAATATGGTATGATATGACAACTCATGCCAGATCCTATATATATATATATAAGTCACGCTCTGAGAAAAGGTGGTTTAATGCACAGCCTAATCAGGGACGACACTTTCCGCTTAAACTGGATTTTATGAAGAGACTTCCTTAAACAAAAAATGACTGCACAGGCTAATCTGGGACAAAACTTAACGCATATGCATTAAACCCCCTTTTCACAGACTCTTATCTAATGTACAACATTTAAGCTTTCTCAGCTTAGAGTACCTGTTTAGCCTCTACTCTCTGTGCATCGATTTCGTTCAACAGGTGCGCGATTTGCCTGCTCTGATCGTAACCTGGACCCAGAAGGCCAAATGACTGTCGAGGTGAAGATGTGGTCAAGAATGGATCCGGGAGAAGCGATGTCCCCGGCGGATTTAATGAATGTCTTTGAAGAAAAGAATAGCTCCTCTGTCCAGCGATACTTGCACCTAATGCAGAATCCGGGGTAATATTGAACAAGCCAGGACTCAGATGGGCACTTCCAGGGTTTTCTGATATTGATGTGGAGGACATCTTTTCTGGCGATGATGTGGATGATTGTGGTGTTGTATGACTGGATGGCTTTGTTGTCTCCAAATTTGATGTGGACTGTGACATCATGAGTGGTTGAGAAGGGGGAAGGGATAGTCCCGGGTTGGGGCTAGAATGCATGTTCGGGATGGACAGGTGGCGAGTGAGGGAGGGCGGGGAATACAGGCTTGAGGAGCCCAGATACGGCCCGGGGTAGGTGCCAAGATTTCCAGACAGTAGGGCGTTGGGATATGGCATGTAGGAAGAACTAGCACCGAACGGATGATTGTAGAAACCGCGCAACGGAGGGCTCAGTGTGGAGAACGGCATAGCGTGCGAGGGGTCCAGCCCTGTCTGGGTCCCAGGGGTGTTCAAATTACTGCTGGATTGTCTGTGTTCTGAATCAAAATCTGGAATTTCAACAACAAGTTATATAAAATTATGATACCATCTCTAAGTCAGTAATAATTTCAGATTAATAGATTTAAATACAAGTTTATGTTATTTAGACCTATTTGTGCCATTAACATGACCATTTGAAAAAAAGAGCTGTCAGCAGCATTTCACTGCATTTCTTAATTTATTATAACAGAAAAAATACCTCTGGCTTTATTCATTTTGCTGTTATCTGCAAATGTTACAGACCATACAAAAGTTGTTTGTTTTTTCCCAATAAATTGTTACCAAAGCAAGTTTCCAGCAACTTACCCAGTCTTTTACCAGATGACCTAGGAGAGGACTTAGATGAATGTTTGGTAGCGGCGGGAGAACTGGATCTCTTCTTTTCCTTATTCATTCCTGCTATGCTGCAATCGTAAATTAAAATTGTAAAGGCATATGTTCATAGACAATGGAATGATCAATGTGCACAATGTTAATATTAACAAGTTAATACCTGATTCAGATTACTTAATAATTGCAAATCAAGTTATTGCGGCTTTAATACAACCTTTGGTCATGATAAACATTAATTTGTCTTTCTGGGTTCAACAAACAAATAGTGCTCTCAACAATTAACTTCCAGATTTTTTTGTCATAAAAACATGACAATAATATCAATATGAAGATATGAAGTAAAAGATATATATCAATTCTATTAAGCAACAAAAGAGCAATGTTCAAACATCAAAAAAACAATGTTCAAACATGTAAATATTGACATCTGATCGTACGTTGTTCTTTAAACATTAATTCTGTGGAACAAACAAACAGTTAAGGGTCAAATAGTATCAATTCTAATGGATTTGCACAGATATCTCGAAATCTACAACAAATATTTGCAAGGGGTAGAAGCCAAATTTACTCTTTATCATCCTCCAACAAATTCACTGTTTACAGCTCAATAAAACTGTTTGTCTTGACACACTGCTACTGTTTGATAGATAAATACGTTATTTGCCCGTAACAAACTTTTCAAATGTGTTTTATCAGTGTAAATCATAATTTCATCAAGTAATCATTTGATCTGTTGGTAAACTTGCACAGCGTTGAAAACATTTACACTGGCTTGCAGAGTAAAGATACAAAACGAGGAATGAGTAAACTTTGGATGCGCTGAGAAGCCAAACATTTAATGAATTAGAGGCAAAGAATGCTATACCATGTCTTCTCGGCGTATACTTCGCATAGTTTTGCACTTACCCATACAAATCAATTAATAAAATAGGAATTTGTTGCAGGGCCTGAGGAGCAAACACAAGTTCCAATATTTAATTTTGCCGCCAAATCAACACAGACTGTTTGAAGGGAAAATTGAGTTCAAACTGACGACAAGGGTCCTCCAAATGTGCTTCACACGCGCTGGAGTCTCAATATTGTCCTTAGTGGAGAATAGAAATCAGATTATTGTGTCTAGAATGTATGAAGAGATGTACTATGGGAAGGAAGGAAAAGTACTGGTACTGGTTTGCTGAACTTTGCTTAAAATTCTTCCGTAAGTCCATTTCTGGAGCAGAAACAGGTCTGTCGGTTTGTTTAGCGGCACTTAGAGGGCAGTATTTACAGATTGGAAATAAGAGAATAGTAATGTATAATAAAACAAGACATGTGTTCGTCAGAAACACAATGCCCCCTACCGCTCAGCTTTGAAATAAAATTTCTTTTTATCATTTGGCAGGTTTAGAAATTATCTCCCTTTAAAGCTTATTACTTCCCTTGGATTTTGTTTTTTGACTTTTGACCTTGAAGGATGACCTTGACCTTTCACCACTCAAAATGTGCAGCTCCATGAGATACACATGCATGCCAAATATCAAATTGCTATCTTCAATATTGCAAAAGTTATGACCAAACTTTAACCAAGGTTAATAAAGTTTTTGGTTAAAGTTTTGAGAAAGACAGAATGACAGACAGGCCAAAAACAATATACCGCCTCTTCTTCGAAGAAGGGGGCATAAAATAAATAATAATAACTGCTAGAGATAGCAACAATAGTTAGAATTATCTAGCAAATTGTGATGAGGAACAATTGGACGGGGCAATATGGCCATTTTGACCCCAGGGTAGGGAAAAAGCCTAAAATGTTCCTGTTTTAATTGATTGCAAAAGTGGAAAATGTAAAAAAGAGAGGAAAATTTACCAAAAAACATGTGTAATCAGACATGTTAAAGGCTTGTTACATGGACAAGTAATCTCATTATAAGTTGTAGTTTGGTGTTTGTTATTGTAAACAATATAATTAGACATGGGACCCGCTGATTAAAGTTAGTACCAGTATAAATTTTAATTCCAGAGCTTAAATCTCTCAAATTATAACATTGAATGATAAATTGATATACTCCAAAAAAGTAATTTCCTTGTGTATCTACGGGTCTGTTAAATGGACCTACAGGTATTCCCAAACCAAATTTGTTAAAAAAATAAATAAAAAAAATCCAAATTTCCAAAAAATTAAATAAAACATAATTGTTTTTTGTTTTGTTTTTTACAAAGAAATGTGATTCTACCACAGTCGGACACCAATAACCAACGCATCCACATTACAATGAGAAGGAATCTTACCGTGGGTTATTACCCCGATATACCATCTGTTGTTTTCCTCGCACAGCACGTGAATACATTCTACCGAATAAACGTACAAAGTCTTGTTTCTTTACTTCTTAAAGTACTTATAACTGAACTAACGCACTGGAAGCAAAGTAAATTCAATGTTTCTGTATATAAAATAAGTTTTAGCAAGAAGAAAAGGCACATTTAAGCTGTGTGGATTAAGTAGCATATAATTCGGACACTATATTTCGGATGTTATTGAAACACGTGTTCGTGGTGGAATTGTCGTAGAATNAGAATCGAAATAATCGACGGGTAACCGTTTGTTATTGCGGTAATAACCAACGGTATGTCCTTCCGATGCTTGTTATCAAACCACTCGGGCTTAACCCTCCTGGTCTAATTCCTACGCATCGGAACTCCATATACCGTTGGTTATAACCGCAATAACCAACTGTTACCCGTTGATTATTTCTTAATTATAATGATTAATATGTCTCAATTAATTTTAATTACATCTTACAAATAATAACTTTAATTTATTTTATTTTGTTCTTTTAATTTTAATTATAATTAAGAGTTAAATTAAATTAGTTTTTCCCAAACCAGTGGACTTTTCGTGCGAAAAAATTCCCAATCCCAAAATTTCATTTTTTCCCAAAATGGTCAGGAAAAGGCCTAACATGCTGACATTTAGTAGACATTTAGACAAGAAAAATATTGCAAATGGTAAT
>VMBQ01013126.1:0-12041 GCA_007657795.1 Dreissena rostriformis
ACTAAAATCCAGTTCAGGCGTAAAGTGTCGTCCCTGATTTGCCTGTGCAGACTGCACAGACAAATCTGGGACGACACTTTACGTACACGCATTAAACCCCCTTTTCAAAGAGCAGGCCCATTTATATATATTGGAATGTCTTTTGGTTGTCAGTATAAATACAAACGCATTACTATATAAACTTTGCCGAAAGTGAACAATGGAGAAAGACACGTTATAAACTTGGGGATTACCTAGTTTGGGAAAGATATTTTCAGAAATCCTAAGACATTATCCCATTTAAGACAGTGTAACGTAATAACTCGTATACAAATAACTCAATTGATAGTTCAGTGTTCTTTATTCAGTTCTTTACTTAATGTTTCAAAGTCCAATACATCCAAGTCCAAAAGTTAATCAACAAGATATTTCAAAATCCGTTCAAATCCATCTGTAAGATATTCTAATTAAATAATATTTCGAGAACTTCAATTAAACGACCTGTGCGGTCCCATATCCAATAAAGTAATAATTTCAATTAAAACAACAAGCAAAGATACTCTTAGTCTAAAATCATTTTCCGAGTCTTCCTTTTTGTATCATTTTAGACGTTTCTTAAATACTCAATGTTCACGGAAGTTTGACCGTAACGTTACGGGTACGGATGAACGTTGAGTCGTAATACATGTCTAGTGGCGGAAGAGAAGCCCATGCGCTAAGACGTAATTTAACATATGTATCGGTCATTTTGGTTTGTTTACACAATAAATGGCCTATTAACAGAAAAGATGGACGAAATCGACTCGGTGTTATGAATATTATTGACAGCTTCACCTTTTGAAACGGAAAGCGTTTACCTCAATGGCTCGCTGGTCACGAGTTACTGCGAACTTTCAATACGAATTTACGAAAATGGTACTTAAATTGTGCTGTGTAACATTTTAAAATAATAATCTTGTATATATTTCAATAATAATATTTAGTATACGTCTTTAGGATAAAAGTTTCTACTAAGTTATACAATAATAATCATATTCTACATTACTAATTTCTATATGAATTAGTAATTGTTCTCAATGTCAACTAGATTAGGTTATTACGTCACAACAGAGACATTAAAATTTTCACACTAAAATCCCACCGTTTGCAATACAGACTGCTATTCACTAGTATATATATAGTGTTAAAACAAGTTATATGTAGAATGCAACCTCTGAATATTCACTTGAAGACTAATTTACAGATAGTATTATAGGGTATAATTTTAAAGAGATCATATGTTCTGGACATGGGGGGAACACACACCAATACTTATTAATTCAATATAAAACTCATCCACATGAGTGTGGGATATGGCCTACGCCTTCCACCAACGTTAATTTGAACCTTATGACCGCATCATAGTGCCTTTCCAATACCTGTAATTATGTCTTAACTTAATCTTATTCCGCCTGTTACAAATAATTTCGCTGTTTATTGTAATCAGCGGCTACTGATTTTATCTATGAAATGTCGCTATTATGGTTTTACTGATTGATTGATTGATTAATTTTTGATTGATTTTATTTGGTTACTGACTGATAATTGGCCATTTAATCGGTGGTATAGAGCAAATAAAGACATATAACGCACTCAAATGACAAAGTTAAAGTATAAGAGATCCTAAAAACGACTTGTATTGTATTTGATGGGCTTATATTGTTTATGCTGATTCAAAAATAACATACTCTGCCCATCGTTTGTTATCCATGAGTAACTGTTAAAGGAACAAATTGGCACAAGTCATGTGTCGTTTTTTATCAATCACTTATACAATTTAAGGACAAACAATTTGTAAGATGATTGCATTAAGTTGACTTTATTGGCAGTATATAACTTGTTTTATGTGTTTAGAAGAGATATTCAATTAATATGAAAACAAAATGTATTTTTCATTCTGCGCTTTTTGTTCGCATCTTATTATATCGAAAATGTACTCAAATATTTTCATTTTGATCGCAGCTCAACCATGTTGGGTAAATAAAGTCAAACAAATTTGAAGTGATCTTATCGTTGATCAGAGACCATTAATAAAATAATTATTTATAAGTCAATTATAACAGATGTAACTGATCTATTAACCATCCAGGATATCTGATCAGGGAAAGATTGAAAGATTAGTACTGCATGTTCATTATATGAGGATGTCGTAATGTTGCCGTGTAGCTGCCAATCGATTTCGTCTATGAATAAGAAAGGTCTCTCTTAACCCGCGGGATTTGACTGTATGTGAAAACACGTTTCAAAACATTAATACATGTAATTTGCTTTTCATAACACTTTAAAAGTCATTGGTCCATCGAAGTGTATTGGTGTGCTTCGAAACGTCTTTTTAAATTGCCAATAAAACCACGGTTGCGAGCTTTTACGCGTTGAAATAAGTTGATATCTGCAACAGATCTCGTAAAGGCAGATATATTAATAGTGCATTTGCAATTACATGTATTTTGTATCTAACCAGAATACAGATATTTGTTTCGTGATGACTAGTGTGACAAATTTTGCAAGATATATATATACATATTGAAAGAAAACAATCGTACATGTACCTTAAACACGGCTTTTTTGTAAGTTATAAGAGGTAAAGATTTGGAACGCACATAGACAACTCCCAACTCAGTCCTAGGGTCCTCTTTTCACATATTAATATTTCGAATAGCAATGAATTTATCCGCATTACTATTTTGGAGAAAACAACTGAATTCATTTGTAAGCAACAACGTTTTATTTCAATATGTTCCAATTTGCTTTAACACAAAGGTTTTTAGAAGAAATATTAGAGCTTAACATTAACCCAAATATATTCATTTAAATTGTGCATTAGGACGTGTTTATTAGTATGAAATATTTCTGCTTAAGTATTTCAATATTTAAAGCAAAGTATCAGGAGCATGCCCCTATTACACAAGTATTTTTAATAATCGAAAGTAATAAGTAAACTGATGGATTTCCATTTGATGATTATGGGTTTATACGGTTAATTCACTACAGTTATTGATCTGCTAGGTGTTAGATCCTATTGTCTTTACTTCGTATTCGAAATATTATGTGTTTTTAGAAAACTGACTAAAAAGTGTGAAGCTAAATTAAAATTCATATTTATTCAAATGCTGTTCACAGGCTTATTTGCAGGAACTCAGGATGAATATAGTTAAGACAACTGCTAAGGAATGTAAGACGTGCGTACTTTAGAGTGACAAAAATTGGTACTTGTAATCAACTCCAAACTACGTAAATGTTTATGATTTACAATGTTAGGCATAGCAATTAAATACAGTTCTGTATATCATTAGTTTATTATGATACATATTCTCTCGTTTGCATTTCTCAGTTTCAAAGAAAATTTCATTGATAACAAATTATTATAGAAGAAATATAAAGAAAGCAATCAAGAATTTGTAGTTGCTATTGTCCGCATAAAAATCATAGGTTAGTTGCACCTTCTCAAGGTCAGAGTCCGACTAGTTGCACCTTCTCAAGGTCAGAGTCCGACTGGAAAGTCATCGAATATTCTCATACTATCATCGTAGGCATATTGAAAACATGTTCTTTGTCTGTTTCAGAAATTCTGCCAGCAGATTGACGCTAACTTGGTTGTGCCGAGCAGCCAAAACGAGCAGGATTTCCTAGCAGGAGCCCTAATTGAAAAGCACAAAGGTAAGGGACTTACCTTGTAAAGTGTCGTCAGGGTTTAACGCAATTGTATGGTATTTCCCGTTTCAAGGTTTTCACTTCTGACTGTGGAAATTCAATCTGTATCTTTATACACGCCCTCATTTATTATATCCCAAATACCAGTAAGAACTTGAATACAATACATGAATTGCTTTGCCATTCAATACGTTCGATAAGTCCATCTGAGTTGGATGATTTGGAAATAACCTTGCACACATGTAAGCATACACAACATGACTACATGTATATTCAATGTCATTTTCAAACTTTGATGTCGAAATTCAACATATAGCACTAACATATCAATTGGGACTTTCCGCTCTGTGAAATGACGCAAACGTTAAATACCTGGGCACAACCTAGTTGCGCAAGCACCCATAACCGACCCAGACCGAACTGACTTAGAAGGACCGATCCGACCTTGATGTACTAATTAGACTTAGAAGAACCGAACAAACCTAGAAGGACATGAACCTAATTAAAAGGAATGAACTGACATAGAACGACCGCACCGCACCGACCTAGCAGGACAGAAACTTGAACAGACACAGAATGATCCGAACCGACCAAGTAGGAACAGAGACAATGTCAGACTTAATAAGTGTTGTTGTTTTTAGAAAAAATAATGCTTACGTTTAGATTACAGCCTCATCATGCTTTAAAGGATTTTAAAATTAACATGCCAACAATGTCAACCTATATGATTGACGCCCCAAACAAATTGCTACCTTGAAGTTCATATGTGCAGATCGAAAGTCAGATACATGTACAGAATTTGTTGTCAAGTCTGTTGAAGTTGTAATCAATGTCAGTTATTTCTCTAGTTTTATAAAAAAACTTTTTTAATAGACCAATCTTAAAAGACGTACCTAACATGTCATAGCAATTGTATTTATAAATTTGCGCGCATTCGAATGTTGGCAATGCACATTCGAATATAAAATGGGTTCCTTTGAAAAACGGGATTAGTATCTTAATGCTTTCGTTTGTGTTTATTTTTTAATGTCCTATGGCCGTATACAAATGTCTGCCTCTTGTATATGCTGGTACCCTAGGGCTGATCAAAATCAAAAAGATAACAGATACCGCTATTTCATTTCTTAACAGGAGGTGGCTTGGTTTGGATTGGTATTTCCGACTTGAACAATACTGGTCTATTCCTGGTGGAACATTCTGGGCAAATGTTGAACTACTCATGCTGGGCCAGTGGACAACCTTGGACCAATGGAGGATACCATCGATGTGCAGTGTATTGTCACGGAATCAACAGGAACTCTTGGTTTACCAGAGGATGTAGTTGGGGAGACCAGTATGTCGTGTGCGAAAACGATGAGACAGTGTAACGCTCACGTTTCCGTCCACGTATGGTTGTTGGAATTGTAACAAACTTTTTAAGTATATGATCAAGTAAAACTGATTGTAAAAAGGTTTAATCAACAAGAGTACGAAACAACTAATGGCTTTTCCTACAGGTGTTGGGTCGAAACGTGTTATGCACTTGTAAATAACTATAAATATATGTGTTGTCATTTTTGGAATAAGAGACGAAATCGAACATTATCAATTTAAAATCTGGAAAAAAAAAATCAATACGAATAAGGATTTCGAAAATTGTGTTTAAGTTTGCAATATAATGATCTATAATTGTTTCGGAAATACAATACTGTATTATATTGAATTTAAAACAATCGCGTTTAGGGGAAAGTTGCATTACTTAAATCAAACATAATTTAGTATGTTAACGCCTTATCGCGTGCTTTATGTCTTAGAGTAGATTTTGGAATACTCTCCTTAATATCTGTCATTATATATGTCAATTCATTATGCAACAATCTGGATCGTTTTCATGTCCGTGTTTGTTAAATTGACAAGTGTATGCACTTAGGCTGGGCATATGCCTTTTATTTCGAAATAAAGCATGTATTTTTCAATGCTTCAGCTTAAACTTAATAGTTCAATTGTATTATTTAATTTCGCTGAAACAATTATCCCGTATTTAATGTTTGTTATAAAAATGATATGATCCCTAATAAGTATCGTAATGCGTGCTGAAACATGTGATTCAAACGACCACTATTTCGATTATATTTTTAAAATCATCTGATCTTTGCTGGTTATCATAAAAATTCAAAAAATAAATCACCAATTGCTTTAATGACCACGTGTGGAAACATGAGATTCAAACAATTAATGTAATTAGCTTTCACCTTACACTGTGCAATGGTTGTTATTGCCTGTGTCCCCTTTACTTTTCCCGTATTTAAATGTCAATATTTATTTTTATACGACGTGGATCAATTTGAATAGGTACATGTTAAACTGTATTTGTGTTTCACTTCACACCTGTGGTTATAAGTCATTCTGACTGTTTGGCCCATGCTTTATACTCGAAATGAAGTTCTCTTATTTTTGTAAAGTATTGTCCAAAAGTTCTGGCGGCCTTTTCATTAACGATCTTACGACAATTTTAACTTACGAGAGAATTTTGTAATCGAAATAAGTAGACGATCTTACTCGCCATGCTCATCAAATGTATACGTCGTTAGAGATGCCAAATGAAATTAATAAAGAACTGAAAATGTATAATCATATGATATGGACTTAAGCAATTATGCATCTTTAAAAAATGTACCGTATCGTAAATGTGTACAACGACGTTTATTGAAACGGTCTCCTGATCTAAATCATTATGAAATAATTTTCAAATTTGCCAATAAACATCGATTTTGGAATATCTGACTTTAATGTTTGTCTCAAGGTTAGCGCCATATGTAGCCAAATTTGTTAAATAGCCACGCATCAGAAAAATAGAGTCTTTATTGACCGTTAATGAAATAAAATGCGACAAAAACATTATGTTCTCAATATTTAAGAAAATGATAAATGTCGCTATAATATGCTTAAGAGTTTGAATTATTGTTACGTTGTTCATAAGTAGATTCCAATCGTTTAATGTGTTCTTGTCCACACGAATCCCATCGAATACCACGTCATAATTTATGTATTAAGTGTTTATCGAAAACGGCAAATATATTCTTGATTCCTTTTCGTTGATATGGTAATTTATATTTGCTTTATTTGTGCCATTGAGCTGTTAGATTTCATCCCGTGCGATCTTTATTACGATATCACTGTTTGAAAATGCATGTTTGTTTGCTGTTTAAGTGTAGAAATTGCTTGTTTCTATATATGAGGGGTTTTATTTGACAAAGGGATTCGAACTGGGGGTCTCTATATACAAAGGATATCGGGATAATTGCTTGGTCATCTAGAATATTAAATTGTGGCCTTCATTTTAAACTTCATAAATGCGATCCACGTTTTGTACCATAATTGAATGAAAACGACAGAAACACTTCAACAAATGTAATACGTGTGCGAATGTAACGCATCATAATTTTAACTAATGAGTACCAATTAACGAAACAGTTGGCTCAGTATGGGTCTACGTCGTGAGTGATACTTCGCTTTCTCCTGTGCACAGAGTTCTTTTATTATTTGAATGTGACATGAAAACAAAAAACAAGTTGTGAAATGGTAATTTCGCCATTTTGTCAACAAGTAAATCATGCTTAACAGTAGTGGACTTGTCAATTTTGGAGATAAGTCTGCTTCATCAGTAACATGAACTTTGTGAGTTTGTTCGTAATGGTTCGTGCACTTCTACTTGATTGTGTCAGTAATCATGTTTAATTAACAAATCAAAAATACAAAAAAAACACAAGCTACCTTGTATTCCTGCTCGAAGAACACTTAATAAATTTGATGCATTGCAACGGTACTTGGACATAACATATGCACAACGAGCAGTGTCATGAATGGTTGCGACCCCTTTTAGGATTTATCGACACTGTAACATATGTTTTGTTTCTTAATTAACATATGTCTGTATCTGTTTATTGTATGTGTTATATTTGTATCGGTTTATACATATTCTATAAGCACACTTATATATATATATATATATATGTGTTGTTTAATGTTCATTGAACATATGAAATTCATAGTAATAGTGCCTTACTTTTTTTGTTGCTGAAGTGAAATATAACTTTTTTGTTGGATTTAACTGTGTTATATATCAAACATGCTGAGAGCGTAGCATAACAGGTGAAAAACAAATCAGAATCCATGGAACCAAGGTGCAAATTATATACATGTATTATCGAAATGCACCAATAATGTAGTGGATATGGTATCCGCCGTTCGAGGGAGAGATCGAGTGTTTGAGCGTTCTTAAGATCCTTCACATACATAATGCACGGGTCTTTCCAAAGACAAGGACTCGAGAGTTGTTTAATAAGCCAATGGCTTTCGATGNACACTCGGAATAACAATATACAACTACACAAATGTAACGTGAGAATACAATATATGTAATAAAATTCAGGAATGTGAACACTGTTTTAATGAATGGACAAAATGGAATCTGTCACTTATCGGGAAAATCACTGTTATCAAAACATTAACTTTGCCAAAACTAATATACTTATTTACAGTTTTAGAAAGACCAAGTGATAGTAAAATTAAAAGTTAAAAAACAACTATGTTTACATTGTTATGGTATGACAAACCCGATAGTATTAAACGTGATCAAATAATAGAAGAATATAAAAATGGCGGTTAAAAAATGGTTGATTTAGAATGCGCTGTGGATGGTCTCAAAGCTTAATGGATTAAACGATTTATACATCAACCTTAGTAAAAAAAATACTTAATTATACATTACTTTCCTGGAAACCTATGGTTATTATTTAATTGTAAACAATCACATAAACCTGACGATATAGACACACTAAAACTCGAGCTGGGTTCTTGAAGGACATATGAAACGTCTGGAATAAGGTCAACGCTTAAAAAAACATCATGCATATCGAAAAAAAAATCAATGACATTTGGAATAACTCATTTATAATAGAAATGCCCCCGTTTTGTTTTCTACAAAGGATGGCATATAACAGGTATTAATCACGAAGAACAAATATACGACTATAGAGCGAAGCAAATTTTTTTTACAGTTTTGGGCAACTACAAAACTTTTACGGATTAAATACCAGTGTTGATCTGAAATACTATAGTCTCATTAAAAATGTGCTGGAAAGAAAAGCTAAAAACTGAAAACATAAGTTATCAACCGCCAAAATATTTGCTTTCATCAATCACAGAATCAACTAAAGTATGGAAATTAGTATACCAAAAATTCGTACTGACAAAGCAAAGCAATCCACCATCAAAACGTGTGCAAGTCTACTGGTTTTTGCGTGGTATTAAACAAAAAAACGTTTTGTAGTATTTGAAAATCAAAATTCACGTTTGTGCTTAAAGTGTTACATTAAAGGCACATTATTAAAAGGGGAGCTTTTGAAGAATCTCTGTGCAAGGCTGTAAATATAACTGGTGTCTTAAGAGAAAAATAACGTGGTAAACTAATTGATTTTATATATTTGTCTGTGTATTATATTAATTCTTGCATACAGTCTGCAAAATTAACCCATCGCCTGATCGCCAATGCGATAAAATCTCAGCTCTGGCGATGGAAAAATTGTCTATCGATCGCCTGAATTGCGATGAAAAAAATCCGAAAAGACCATTTGGAAATAAATCGACAAATAATCAATTTACTAAAATTCGTTCGAGTGCGTGATCATTTTATAATGAAATTAATACTTCAACTTTAACTTTAACGGGGGTACTCGACAAAATCCACTACGTAGACATCGACGTCGAGGGCAAGTGTATGTACATCGGTGTAGGGCGAAGTGTTCCGACAAGTATTAAAATTATAATCATGGTATAAAAATTCGTCTAGACCGTTATGTGCGGATAAAATAGTCAGAAGACTAACATGTTTTTACACTGTACGAAAATAATGTCCCTTTATATATATGATGGCACTAAAGGTACAAGCTGGATGGTGGTTTTAAATATTGTCGGCATTCCGGGAATTTGCGCTCGGTACCGATTTTGCCTGAAATTTTATTTATTCATTTCTGATTGGTTAGCGGATGGCACGGACATCATGAACTCAACTTACGAAATTTCCTCGCTACTTTCCGAAAATCTTACATTTGTCCGCAATCTTTAAATATTTCCAGTGATCTATTTAGAAAAGTAAAGCAGTGCAAAAGCATATAGTAAAGCAATATGTTAACCATGCTGATGATACGTCTCTCTTACTGGATGGCACCGATATTTCTCTTAATGTTACCCTTGATCTTTTAAATAACTTTGCCTTATGTTCTGGTTTAAAAATCAATTATGACAAAACAAATCTTATATGGATTGGCTCCAAAAAGTTTAGCATACACTCAATAAAAACTAAATATAAACTAGTCTGGGGCACAACAAACTTTAAAGGTTTAGGAATATTATTTGATGTTGATTTAAAAAAAAGATAGAAATAAACTTCTCAAGTAAACTTGAAAAGCTGCAAAATATCATACATTTTTGGAAAAGAATAACTTTAACACCTCTTGGAAAGATAAATGTCGTTAAATCACTATTACTTCCCAGTTTTACACACCTGTTTATAGCTCTTCCAAGCCCAGGAGAAAAAGTTTTAAAACATAAATAGCCTGTTTTTGAATTTTGTATGGGATGGAACAGCAAAAATTAAACAAACTATTGCTATTAAATCCTATGAAGAGGGAGGAGTTGCTATATATGCTTTTCAAAAAACTATGAAAATGACATGGTTAAGGAAAATTGTATTAAGTGATGGAAAATGTTTCCAACTAAAAACGCAGTCATAAGTCGCGATTTTTTACCTCCAAAATTTGATTAAAAAACCGGTATCGACTTATGAGGTGGTCCATGAAAAAATAATGAAATTCGCGAAGATTGATCCCCGCGGCAATAGATGTTTTTGTATTAAAAAAAATCGTTGATTTACGATAAACAAAACGTCGTATTTTTACTGATACCTACCAATTAATATAATCACAGTTTGCAATTAGACTTGTTTTATTTTGATAATTTAATCCAAAGTCTTCATGTAAGCAGGTGTGTTTTTTTTTAACTGTTCATATAATCAAAGAATCAAGGACATCATTTAAAGTTTCGCGAAAATTCGCAATATGTTTGAATTGACAGTTTGACGTCATCAAAGGAAAGCCGTTTCCTGTCAAGAAGCCATAAAGAACACCTTTCTCGCCGACAAAATTGGATTCCTTTGTTTAGAGAAGCGATATGCTTAACAAATCGCGTGTTTGTAACTCGCTTGCAATCGTCTCATTATGCTTGAGCACGTGTATAGCTCCACCTTTGAAACTGTTTCAGAGAAAAAGGTGGAGTTAGCGGTCTCTTGGGTATGTCAATCATAGTTATAAAAACACGTTTTACCAAGACACTAAACAATTGTTTTGACAGTCAGATTAAAAGTAAATCTGTGAAAATGCCTGGCAAACGCAAACACCAGGCTTATGACAATGCATTTAAAATACGTATGATAGTGTTTGCGGAGAATTTAAATAACAACGGGGCTGCTGAACGTGAGTTTGGTATAAGTGAGAAACTAGTGCGCCTTTGGGGTAAGAATAAGAACACAATTGTGAGTGGACCTAACAAACAGAAACGGTGTGTTGTGCGGATCAGTCCGTATGACGCTATGGAGATGGACTTGAACGTTTGGATAGTAGATCAGCGGTATTGTTTAAAGTTTTCTGTGTTGTTTTCTATGTGGTTGATTATGCTTTGCTTGTCTATATTGAAAAATATTATTTTCCATTTCCACAATAAATCGTTTTGAATATATTAAATGAAGTTTAGAATACATGTGTTGGTTTTGTCTTCGTTCAACAGTTCATAGTGACGTCATGTGCAATGTATAGAATACTACAGCAACTTCATGTACATTTAAAATGGTGTCCGTTTATGAAATTTGTGAACGGAAAATTTCTGACTCGACTTATGAAGCTAACATATTCAAAATCTCCAATTTTGGTACCAAAGTATACCCCCGACTTATGAGCCGGGTAGACTTATGACTGCGTTTTTATGGTATATTCTATTTTTGATGTGAAGAAAATGTTTAATTTAGGAAAAAATTATGTAGAAAAAATTATGATAAGTTTAAAAAATAGTTTTTGGAGAGATGTCCTTACATGTTACATTGAGTATATCAATACACAAAATGTTAGTAAGTGTGAAGATATCCTTGATATGCCTTTATTTTATAACCACAATTTTAAGATAGGTATGAATATTGTATATAATAAAAATATGTATGATAGGGGAATTAGATATGTAAGAGATATATTGTGTACTTCTGGAGAATTTATAAAACAATCTGTAATAGAAAATCTCATTTGTTTTAAAATTAACTTCCTATTTTATGAAGGTTTAATCAGAAC